>JAGIQG010000031.1:2477089-2742089 GCA_024679065.1 Sphyrna mokarran
CCTCACACTTTTCCACATTAAACTCCATTTGCCCCCTCTCGGCCCAGCTCTGCAACTTGTCCAAGTCACTCTGTAAACTAAAACACCCCTCTTCACTATCTACCACACCACCAACTTTAGTATCATCTGCAAATTTACTGATCCATCCCTCAATACCCTCATCCAGATCATTTATAAAAATTACAAACAGCAGGGGCCCCAAAACAGACCCCTGAGGCACACCACTCGTCACCGAACTCCCCGAAGAAAATCTCCCATCAACCACCACCCTCTGTCTTCTATCTGCCAGCCAATTTCTAATCCAATTAGCTAAATCACCCTCTATTCCACACATCTGCATTTTCTGTAGAAGTCTTACATGGGACACCTTATCAAAAGCCTTACTAAAGTCCATATATACTACATCAACCGCCTTACCCCCATCCACCTCTCTGGTCACTTTCTCAAAAAAACTCAATGAGGTTAGTAAGGCATGACCTACCCTTCACGAAACCATGCTGACTATCCCCAATCAATTCATTTCTCTCTAAATAACTATAAATCCTATCCCTAATAATTCTCTCCAATACCTTGCCCACCCAGAAGTAAGACTCACTGGCCTATAATTCCCAGGAAGGTCTCTCTTCCCCTTCTTGAACAATGGGACCACATTCGCTATCCTCCAGTCCTCCGGAACCACACCCGTAACCAACGACGACCTGAAGATCAGAGCCAGAGGCTCTGCAATCTCCTCTCTTGCCTCCCAGAGAATCCTAGGGTAAATCCCGTCCGGCCCAGGGGACTTATCCAACTTCAAACCCTCGAGAATTTCTAACACATCCTCCCTATCTACTACAATACTCCCCAATTTGCAACCCTGTACCTCAGTGCTCTCCACAGCTACATTTCCAGCACTCTGCGTGAATACCGAAGAGAAATATTTATTCAGTGCCTCACCAATCTCTTCAGGCTCCACGCACAACTTCCCACTGCTATCTATGACTGGCCCTAATCTTGCCCTAACCAATCTTCTATTCTTAACATATCGAAAGAAAGCTTTAGGATTCTCCTTAATCCTATCAGCCAACATCTTCTCGTGTCCCCTCTTAGCTCTCCTCAATTCACTTTTTACCTCCTTCCTAGCTAATCTATAGCTATCCATTGCACTACCTGAGCCTTCAAGCCTCATCCTGACATAAGCCTCCTTTTTCTTCTTAACCAGCAAATCAACTCTTTTCGTACACCAAGGCTCTCTTACTCGTCCATTTCCTCCCTGCCTGACAGGGACATACTTATCAAGGACTCTCAGCAGCTGCTCCTTGAATAAGCACCACATTCCAGATGTTCCCAGTCCCTGTAGTTCCCTAGTCCAATCTACGCACCCTAATTCTCTCCTGATGGCCTCATAATTACCCTTCCCCCAGCTATAACTACAGCCCCCAGCTTCATGCCTATCCCTGTCCATCACTAAGGTGAACGTAACCGAATTGTGGTCACTATCACCAAAATGTTCACTAACTTCCAAGCCTAACACCTGGTCTGGCTCATTGCCCAGCACCAAATCCAATGTAGCCTCACCTCTAGTTGGCCTATCTACATACTGAGTCAAAAAACCTTCCTGCACACTCTGTACGAAAACTGACCCCTCTAACGAGCTAGAGCTATAGCTATTCCAATCAATATTAGCAAAGTTAAAGTCCCCCATCACAATTACCCTACTACTTTCACTCCTAATCAGAATTGACTTCGCAATCCTTTCCTCAACCTCTCTAGAACTATTAGGAGGTCTGTAAAAGACTCCCAACAGGGTGACCTCTCCTCTCCTGTTTCTAATCTCAGCCCATACTACCTCAACAGACAAGTCCTCATCAAACTTCTTTTCGATCACCGTGATACAGTCTTTGACCAGTAACGCCACTCCTCCCCCCCTTCTACCCCCTTCTCTACTCCGACTAAAGCATTTGTACCCCGGAACCTGCAACATCCATTCCTGTCCCTGCTCTACCCAAGTCTCTGAAATGGCCACAACATCGAAGTTCCAGGTACTGGTCCAAGCTGCAAGTTCCTCCCCCTTATTGCGAATACTCCTTGCATTAAAGTATACGCATCTCAAACCATGCTCCACCCCACCCGTACGCCACTGTGTTTTACAACTCTCCTCTATAACCCCCTTACTCTCATCCCTCTCAGCACCCCAACTACTTAGGATCCCACCCCCCCCCCGAATCAGTTTAACGCCCCCATCATAGCCTTAGCAAATTTTCCCCCCAAGATATTAGTCCCCCTCTGGTTCAGGTGTAGACCATCTCTCTTGAAGAGGTCCCACCTATCCCAGAATGAGTCCCAATTGTTAAGGAACCTGAACCTCTTACTGAGTTCTTACCACCCCAATCCAACGCCGGCATCTGTACATCATGTTGTATTGCCAGGCACTGCTCCTCAGTACACGCCAATCCAATCATCTTAGTGTCATCAGCAAATTTGCTGATCACACCACCTACTCCCTCTTCCAAGTCATTTTTATAGACCACAAATAGAAGGGGTCCTAGTACAGAGCCCTGTGGCACACCAATAGTGACAGACCTCCAGTTGGAAAAAGAGCCTTCCGCTACGACCCGCTGTCTCCTTCTCCCAAGCCGGCTCTCAACCCATCTACTTACCTGGCCCTGTATACCATGCGCCTTTACCTTTTCTATCAGCCCACCATGAGGGACCTTATCAAACGCCTTACTGAAATCCATATAGACGACATCAACGGCTTGTCCTTCATCAACCGTTTTTGTCACCTCTTCAAAAAATTCCACTAGATTCGTAAGGCACGACCTCCCCTTAATGAAGCCATGCTGCGTATCCCTGATCAGATCACAGTGTCCAGATGCTCATACATCCTGTCCCTGAGAATCCTCTCCATTAGCTTAGCTATAACTGAAGTCAAGCTCACCGGCCTATAGTTCCCTGGGTTATCCTTCTGACCCTTTTTAAACATCGGTACAACATTTGCAATCCTCCAGTCCTCTGGGGCCTCCCCTGAGTCCAAAGAGGAGAAAAAAGATTTGTGTCAGAGGCCCAGCAAAGTCATCTCTCACCTCCCTTAGCAGCGTGGGATAAATACCATCAGGCCCCGGAGCTTTATGAGTCTCTATGCTACCTAAAAGCCCCAACACTTCGTCCCTCGTAATGATTATTTCCTTTAACGGGTCCTCAAATTCCTCAAAGCTGGCATCAGACATCAGGCCCCTCTCCCGCGTGAATACCGACTCAAAGTATTCATTCAGGATCTCCCCCATTCCCTCAGGCTCTAAGCATAGTTCACCTCCTCTGTCCTTGAGAGGTCCAATCTTCCCTCTAAGCATCATTTTGCTCCTTACATAGGAGTAAAATGCCTTAGGATTTTCCTTAATCGTACCCGCCAAATCCATTTCGTGGCCCCTTTTTGCCTTTCTGACACCCCTTTTAAGATCCCGTCTACACTCTCTATATTTTTCCAGCGCTGCCTCTGTCCCCAGTTGCCTGGATCTAATGTACGCCTCCCGCTTCTTCCTGACCAAGTCCTCAACATCCCTAGTAACCCTTGGTTCTCTAACCTACCTTTCCCATTCTTTCTCCTTACCACCACGTGTGAATAAATGTTTATACAAACAGCCAAATTTGCGTTTGGGGTGGTCCACAGTTACATGATGGCTTGGAAAAAGGTGCAGGTTTATCATCACATTTGGGGGGGAGGGGGGTGGGGGTGGGGGGGCAGTGGCAGGGGTGGTGGCAGGAATCGCATAAAGCATGAGAATATAATCCAAGACCGGGTAACTGCAGCCAGGCGGCCCTCAGAAGCAGCTGTAGTTAAGATAAAGGCCACGAGAGGGTAAAGACAGCAGAACAGAAGGGGAACCAATCAGCAAACGCTGCGGCCAAGGCTGCAGCTAGGGAAGCCCTCCCGCACACAGCCGCTACCACAACAGCCTCCTCGGAGAAAGTGGATATTTGTAAGCTGCAGGATAATGCAAGTCCAGATGAGGTGACACAGTGGGAACAGTCAGGGGCATTCAGGGACAAAGATGGAATGTGGTGCAGAGGGCACCAAGTACTTACCCCCCTCATTTATACACGGCAAACTATTCCGACTCCGTCACCAGCCGAACAACTCCGACCGAGATGGGACCCTGGTCCGACTGTCAGCTGATTGGTGGGGGCGGGAGATGGGACGGAATGTAGCCAAACACTGCCAGCACTATATCATAGTTGCCTAACACAATCCCGGCCTGATCCCTGAGAGTCAAAGTGGCCCACCAACTCCGAACAAAGGGACCTTGGGAAAACCTCCAGATCGATTTCATCGGCCCTCTACCCCCTCGCCGAGGGAAGAAATATTGTTTAGTCCTAATTGATCAATTCACGGCTGGGTAGAAGCGTCACCGACTCGGGATTGCAAAGCCACCACCGTAGCCCGCATTTTAGCATACGAGATCATCCCGAGGTGGGGAGTCCCAGTACAACTGGACTCTGACCAAGGAAACACACTTCACGGTCTTAATAATGAAACAGGGTTGTAAACCCCTGGGAATCAGACAGCGATTCCTTATCCCATACCATCCTGAGACTTCTGGGATGGTCGAGCGAATGAACAAATGTATAGAGTATAGGGCTAATGTTAAGACTCTTAAATTTGTTGAAGAACACAGGGGTCTCGATGTATATGTGCATAGAACATAGAACATTACAGCGCAGTACACGCCCTTCGGCCCTCGATGTTGCGCCGGCCAGTGGACCCTCGAACCTAAACTATTCCAATATCATCCATATGCCTATCCACCGAACATTTGAATGCCCCCAAAGTAGGCGAGTCCACAACTGCTGCAGGCAGGGCATTTCACGCTCTCACCACCCTCTGTGTAAAGAACCTGCCTCTGACATCCGTCCTATAACTACCACCTCTTAACATAAAGTTATGTCCCCTCGTGTTGGACATCACCATCCCAGGAAAAAGGCTCTCACTATCCACCCTATCCAATCCCTTGATCATCTTAATCGCCTCAATTAGGTCACCGCGTAACCTTCTTCTCTCGAATGAAAATAACCTCAGGTCCCTCAGCCTTTCCTCATAAGGCCTTCCCACCATACCAGGCAACATCCTGGTAAACGTCCTCTGCACCCTTTCCAATGCTTCCACATCTTTCTTATAATGTGGCGACCAGAACTGTACGCAATACTCCAAGTGCGGCCGCACCAGAATTTTGTACAGTTGCAACATAACCTCATGGCTCCTAAATTCAATCCCTCTGCCAATAAAAGCTAACACACCGTACGCCTTCTTAACAACTTTATCAACCTGGGTGCCAACTTTCAAAGAGCTATGTACTTGTACCCCAAGATCCCTTTGCTCGACAACGCTATTAAGGGTCCTTCCATTAACCCTGTATTTCATATGCCTGTTGTTCCTACCAAAGTGAATCACCTCACACTTATCCGTATTGAATTTCATTTGCCACCTCACGGCCCAGCTCTGCACCCTAGCTATGTCCCTATGCATAGGGTGGTAAGGGTATGGAATGCCCTGCCTGCTGCAGTTGTAGATGTGCCAGGTTTGGGGGCGTTTAAAGAGGTTAGTAGATAAGTTTATGGATGAAAAGGGAATGGTTTAGGTTAGAGGGTCATTGCTTTTTCTTAATTGGTCAGCGCAACATCGAAGGCCGAAGGGCCTGTTCTGCGCTGTAATGTTCTATGTTCTATGTTCTATATTGTGTTCATCTGCCCATCTAAGTGTTTCTTAAATAACTCCAGAGTACCTTTCTCCACCACTTTACTTGGCAGCGCTTTCCATACCCCCACCACCCTCTGTGTGAAAAGACTCCCTCTAGAGTCCAAATTATACCTTACCCCCCCTCACCCTAAGCCTGTGAACCCTCGTGCTATTTGAGTCCATCCTAGGGAAAAGCTTAACCCTGTTTACTCTATCTATCCCCTTCAAAATCTTGTACACCTCCATCAGATCTCCTCTAAGTCTACATCTTTCTAAGGAAAACAGTCCCAATTTGCCTATTCTCTCCTGATAACTCAGACCTTCCATACCATAAGTAGACAGATATATAGATAGATAGATAGATAGATGGATAGATAGATAGATAGATAGATATAGATGTAGATGTGCATGCCTAAGTAGATTAGTAAGCAGAAATTAGTTTACACTAAGACTCTAATATCTGGCGGCAAGGGTACACCAAGTGTACCCTTCCCACCAACTGTCAAGGACCACGTTAACCATCGAAAGGATGATCTTCACCACGATCTTCTTATTGAGTGTCGCCTTCCAGGGACACACAGTTCACCAACAACTCCATGGGATAATATTCAACATGCCCGAGACGTTGTGGTGCCAGCCACACCTTACACCGAGAACCCCATGCAAGGCTTCTGGAGAAGGTGAGAGGACATGGGATCCAAGGGGTTTTGGCCTCGTGGATCCAGAACTAGCTTGCTAGCAGAAGGCAGAGAGTGTTTGTGGATGGGTCTTGTTCTGCGTGGAGGTCGGTAACCAGTGCAGTGCCCCAGGGATCTGTTCTGGGACCCCTGCTGTTTGTCATGTTCGTAAATGACCTGGATGAGGAAGTGGAGGGATGGGTTCGTCAGTTCGCCGATGATACAAACGTCGGTGGTATTGTGGATGGTCTGGAGGGATGCCAAAAGTTGCAGCGGGACATAGACAGGATGCAAGTGGAAGATGGACTTCAACGCAGATAAATGTGTAGTGGTCCATTTTGGCAGGAATAATGGGATGAAGGATTCCAATATAAAGGGTAGCAGTCTTAGCTGTGTTGTAGAGCAGGAGGATCTCGGGGTCCGGGTCCATAGGACTCTTAAATCGGTCTTGCAGGTGAAGGAAGTGGTCAAGAAGGCGTACGGTGTAGTGGCCTTCATTAATCGAGGAATAGAGTTTAGGAGTCAGGAGGTAATGATGCAGCTCTATAAGACTCTTGTCAGACCCCAGTTGGAGAATTGTGCGCAGTTCAGGTCGGCTCGTTATAGGAAGAATGTAGAGGCTATTGAAAGAGTTCAGAGGAGATTTACAAGAATGCTGCCTGGATTGGGAGGCAGGCCTTATGAATATAGGTTGAGGGAGCTGGGACTCTTCTCACTGGAGAGACATAGGTTGAGAGGCGATCTGATAGAGGTTTATAAAATGTTGAGAGGAATAGACAGGGTGGACTCTCAGAGACTATTTCCCCGAGCTGAAATGGTCACTATGAGAGGACACAGATTTAAGGTGCAGGGAAGCAAATATAAAGGAGATGTCAGGGGTTGGTTTTTCACTCAGAGGGTGGTGAGTGAATGGAACGGACTGCTGTCGAAGGTTGTTGAGGCAAACTCACTGGGGTCTTTCAAAAGACGTCTGGATAAGTATATGGAAAAGAATGGGATATGGGGTTATAGATAGGTCTGTGGATTGGTAGATGTGATTAGCGCAACTCGTGGGCCGAAGGGCCTGTTTGTGCTGTATTGTTCTATGTTCTATGTTCTAACAATAGAATGTATTCCAATGCCTGGTTACAGGTCAACGTGATTTGCTTCACCTGCACATTGGATAAGCTTCAAACATATATTCAATGTCCAACTCGCTGGGCGACTCCCTTCAGAACTATCTGCACCCTCCGTGAAGACCCACAGAACTAGATACAAAGGGACACTCTTAAACCGGACATTGACGTTTGTGGATATTACAGATTACTTGAGACGTTTTGCATTTCTGACAACGCGTGCCCCCACGACCACCACACCCGGAATCTTACTCTGCCCCCTGCTGAGCGGGGGGCCGGATGGAGGACTGGTGCTGCGGAACGAGGCAGAAATCAAATAGACAATGTGAAACCTGAAATCATGCCTAGTGCCAGGATATTGTTCAGAACTGAGACGAAGTATGTATCAAACGCTGGGCAGGGAAAGCATAAAGCGGGCTATCAATGCGATGGGAACAACACACTATAAAGGTAACACACATACACACAGAAGCAAAAGGGTATAGTCATTGGTATCCCCACAGGAATAAACACCGGATCCAGCGTGGTTAACTCAATTGATATCCAGGACCTCAATAATAAGATAGAACAGTTAAAGGGAGTAATGAAAGATATCCTGCAACGGTCATTAACCCAACAAACCGAGCAGGCCTTTTATAGGGGAGATGGGCACCAATAGTCAACTAGATAGAATCATAATATTAGAAAGTCACGCCTGTACCATTAACCATCTAATAGATAGCGAGAGAGAAAACACTGCCCGGGTACAACAGGGTCAGCTGTGCCTTGCATACGGTCAGTGGACGATAGGCCAATTGAGACACAATTTGGAACAGGTACACATGGGGGAGGTGCCCGATAGGATTGACAGCACCCAGCTAGCACAACTCGCAGATCAGAAGGGGATGCTGGATGACCAGACCTTGAAAGGGATGACATGGGTGTATCCAGTGATCTCCGACTGCGAGGTTAGCGAGAACACGGGGATAGGGGTGGCCCTAGTAATCCCTATAGTGACACCAAACTCGGGACCATTCCCTACTTTCCAAATTGAGAACATTGGTGTTGTTAGAGGCAACACCTCCCTCCGCTACCACCTAACCAAAGTCACAGCCATCTCAAGACATGGCGTGATGTTCAGTACCTCGCTCTTGGGATGCAAAAGGAAGAGATAACCCTCACCCACTGAGACAGGGAGAGGCAGCTGAATGTGGGTTCAATCGAGCGCAAGACTGTACCCTAGAAATTACATCTGCAGACCCAAACTTTGCCCGGGCAACACTTTTGTTTTATCCATTCATGGAGCATGGGCGTTGCTGGCTGGGCAGCACGTATTTCCCATCTCTTGTTGCCTTCGGAGAGCAGTTGTGAATCAACCGCATTCTTGTGGCTCTGGAATCACGTGTAGAGAAGAACAAGTAAGGGCGACAGATTTCGTTCCTTGAAGCAGATGGGATTTCCCGATATTTCACCATGGATCAATGGGTTCATGGTCATCAGTAGGATCTTAATCCCAGATCCTTTTTATATTGATTTGAAATTGCACCATCTGCCGTGGTGGGATTCGAACCCGGGTCTCCCCATAACATTAGCTGAATTTCTGGATTAATAAACTCGCAATAAATCCACTGGGTCATCACCAACCCTGTAAACTTTTGGAGACAAGATGAAGGAAACGGAACTGGACGGGAGGGGGTTGTAATGATCCCGCAGCGGGACAATCAGCTCTTGTCATGTATTCTGGGACGTTCATGGAATACAAGTTGCTCGACGGTGGTGCACGAGGTTTTTACTTATTTGTTCACATTTGCGCAATATTTTCCCAGGTTTCAGAAGAGCGTGCCACCATTTGCAAGGATTACCAGGCGAATTAAGATACGTTTGGGCGAGGCAGAATTTTAAACAGACATCGAGGGCTGCTGTTAGTTGGGGTGAGTCTCGAGCACGGATGGTCCGGCTCAGGTGAAGAAGCGCGACATGCTATGCCACAAGTACCGTCAGATAGGATGCAGACTGGTGCTCGGGCAGTTCTGCTTATGAGGGAAATGTTTAACCAAATATAAATGGATTAAAGTTAAATATATTTATCCCTCTGTGCAGATGGATCATACAGGGTGTGGGAGACACGGACAATTAGCATGATAGTCAAAATCCAATGCAAATAAAATTTCACTAAGATCACAGTCAGGCAATTGGCCCATCTGCTCAGAAATTCCATTAAAGCTAGCACGAGGGGACACAGCTTTAAATTAAGGGGTGATAGTGATAGGACGGATATCAGAGATAGGTTCTTTACCCAAAGGGTGGTTCGGGAGTGGAATGCCCTGCCTGCAGCAGTTGTAGATGCGCCAAGTTTGGTGGCGTTTAAGAGGTTAGTTGATAAGTATATGGAAGAGAAAGGAATGGTTTAGTTTGGAGGGACATTGTTTTTTTATATTGGTCGGCACAACATCGAAGGCCGAAGGGCCTGTTCTGTGCTGTAATGTTCTATGTTCTATGTTCTATTACATATTGGCGTTCTGTTGATGTGAGTGCACCATTTCTCTTCCTCCCAATACCGCCTCGTTTCATTTGGGGAAAAAAATTCTCTTTTGGAACTTGAGGCGTGTGTCTGTGGGAGTTTGCACATTGATATTGGAATAGTTTAGGTTAGAGGGTCCACCGGCCGGCGCAACATCGAGGGCCGAAGGGCCTGTACTGCGCTGTAATGTTCCATGTTCTATGTTCATTCTCCCCGTGCTTGCGTGGGTTTTCTCCGGGGGTTCCGGCTTGCACCCACACCGTAAAGATGAGCTCTTAGGCTTATTGGCAAAAACAATTTCTCCCTAAATTGTCTCGCAAATTTGGTCCTGATGCATAGTTCTGCAAACAGAGACCGGGATCATGGGTAGAAGTAGGAACATCGAGGTGGCGGCGTGTGCTTGTTTGGCCGAAGGGTCTGTTTCCGGTGCTGCTTTGTTCTCTGTTGTTCTTTGTTCTTTCCAGCCATTGCCTGCAATGCCACTCCCATGTCTGTAGGCCTTGATACAATATCAAGGGTAGGAGTCTTAGCAGTGTTAAGGAGCAGAAGGATCTTGGGGTCCGGGTCCATAGGACTCTTAAATCGGCCTCGCAGGTGGAGGGTGTGGTTAGGAAGGCGTAATTTGCACTGGCCTAAATTAATCGAGGATTCAGTTTAGGAGTCGGGAGGTAATGCTGCAAATTCATAAGATCCTTGTCAGACCCCACTTGGAGTATTGTGTGCAGTTCTGTACGCCTCCCTACAGGAAGGATGTGGAAGCTATTGAAAGGGCGCAGAGAAAATTCACAGGGATGTTGCCTGGATTGGGAGGTATACTCTATGAAGATAGAACAAAGAACAAAGAACAAAACAGCATGGGAAACAGGCCCCTAGGCCCAACGAACCCACGCCGCCTCCCCGATGTTCCCACCTCTACCCATAATCCCTGTCTATGTTTATAGATCTATGTATTAAAAACCAAATTTGAGACAATTTAGAGAGAATTTGTTTTGCCAATTAGCCTAAGAGCACATCTTTGGGATGTGGGAGGAAAGCGGAGCACCCGGAGCGAACCCACGCAAGCACTGGGAGAATGCGCAAACTCCCACAGACACAGGCCCAAATCCATGTATCTGCACAGCACAGCGATAGTCACTGAGCTGTCGTGTTACCCATCAAATGGTCCAGGTCAAGCGTACACTAACGACGTGAAGCACGAGGATACTCTCGAAAAAAATCCAAGAGCAGCCCTCTCACAAGCCATCGCGTGTACGCTCCTTGTTAGACAAGAAGGTGCACCGAAGCAACTGTAGGATAAAAACAATTACATCAATATCATCATCTATTTACACACTTCCCAGGGACTCCCAAGGCTCATGATCCCTATTTTAAATCAGTTTTCTATATCCCTCTATTCCCATTCTGTTCATGTGCCCATCTAAGTATTTCTTAAATAACTCCAGAGTACCTGCCTCCACCACTTTACTTGGCAGCGCATTCCATACCCCCACCACCCTCTGTGTGAAAAAAACTCCCTCTGGCATCCAAATTATACCTTACCCACCTCACCCTAAGCCCGTGACCCGTCGTGCTATTAGACGTCATCCTAGGAAAAAGCGTTAGCCTGTTTACTCTATCTATAGTGAAGACTGGCAAAACCATTTTTAAATCCAACCGATTTCTTTGATAGTAAATCTGCGAGCTTTCGGCCTCTGTGGCCTTCGTCAGGCGAATGAGGTGTTCTGGTCTCCAAAAGCACACATATCACCATATAAACTTCCACTCTCACAATGTCCAACCACACAAACATGCTCGCACAGACTTACTAAGACGCTCACTCTCAACCTGTCCCATGCCTCAGCAATGCACAGCCTACACATGAACAAAAATAATCACACACACACACACACACACACACACACACACACACACACACACACATGCACATTTAAACACACAAAAACATAGCGATAAAGGACACAGCCTCCATACTCACAAACCACACACAAGTCCACAATATCAAAATGAAAAGTCATAAACACCCTCAAATCAGCCACACAATCAAAATAAAACACACACGCCGCTACCCGCTCACACACATACACTTGCACATAATTTCACGTTCAAAATGCACATTTCACACGTATACGCATCCACCAAACACACACAGCCACATACAACGGCCACATGCAAACACCACACACATCTACACAGACGTACTAATCTCACACACTCCCCAAACATGCATGCACTCACAGAGCTCACACACCCAGCCATTTTCACACAATGAAAAACATACAGCAACACATACATGCTCATATGGAATGATACACACGTAAACACCCACAGATACCCATCCGCGGGTGAGTACCCCCACATACGCACAAAAACCTGTATGCACAAATACACAGAATCATTGATCAACACATGTCCAGACACAAAAACACTCCCACTTACACATGCCTTCACACACACATGTACACACGAAAGACATGCATCACAAACAGCCAGCATCTATCGTTCCACCCAAAAATCACAGCCACTGAAATGCAAGCACCCATCCAAAAACACACACACACAGTCCAACCATCAAGCTTGGTGATATTTGCTCTCACTTTTTAACGAATGTTAACTGTCTCCAATTTCAAATATATTATAGTTGACGATTTGCTTTGTTTTTCCTGTTAACATAATAAGTGATGTTTGTGCCCAGAATTTAAAATTATAATGCTGTTATTATAATAATTATTATATTATATTAATAATTATAAATAAAATTATAATAATAATTTTATTTAAATACAAAGAACATAGATGAAAGAACAAAGTACAAAACAGCACGGGAAACAGGTCCTTCGGCCCAACGAGCCTGTGCCGCCACCCCGATGCTCCCACCTCTCCCTGCGATCCCTGCCCATGTTTATAGATCTATGCATTAAAAACCAAATTTGAGACAATTTAGGGAGAATTTGTTTTGCCAATTAGCCTATGAGCACATTTTTGAGATGTGGGATGAAACCGGAGCACCCGGAGAAAATGCGCAAGCACGGGGAGAATGCTCAAACTCCCACAGACACAGGCCCAAATCCATGTATCTGCACAGCACAGCGATAGTCACTGAGCTGTCGTGTTACCCATCAAATGGTCCAGGTCAAGCGTACACTAACGACGTGAAGCACGAGGATACTCTCGAAAAAGATCCAAGAACAGCCCTCTCACGACCCATCGCGTGTAAGCCCCTCGTTAGACAACAAGGTTGACCAAAGCACCTGTAGGATAAAAACAAGTAGATCAATATCATCATCTATTTACACACTTCCCAAGGACTCCCAAGGCTCATGATCCCTATTTTAAATCAGTTTTCTATACCCCTCCATTCCCACTCTGTTCATGTGCCCATCCAAGTATTTCTTAAATAACTCCAAGAGTACCTGCCTCCACCACTTTACTTGGCAGCGCATTCCATACCCCCAACACCCTCTGTGTGAAAAACTCCCTCTAGCATACAAGTTATACCTTACTTCCCTCACCCTAAGCCCGTGACCCCTCCCCTCGGCTGTTCGAGTCCATCCTAGGAAAAAGCTTAACCCTGTTTACTCTTTCTATACCCCACATATTCTTGTACACCTCTATTAGATCTCCTCTAAGTCCATATCTTTCTAAGGAAAACAGTCCCAATTTGTCTAACATCCCCTCGTAACTCAGACCTTCCATACCAGGCAACATCCCTGGTAAACCTCCTCTGCACTCTTTCCAGAGTGTCCACGTCCTTCCGGTAGTAGGGTGACCAGAAATGGACGCAGTATTCCATATGAGGTCTAACCAACATTTTATACAACTGCAACATTAAAGGCCAGCTCCTGTACTCTATACCCCTTCCTACAAAGGCTAGCATACTATATGCTTTCGTTACAACCTTCTCCACTTGCTCTGCTACCTTCAGAGACTTGTTCACCTGCACCCCCATGTCCCTCTGCGTTTCTATACTCTTAATATGTCTAGCCTTTATCATATACTCCTCCCTACATTCTTTCTCCCGAAATACATCACCTCACATTTATCCCAACTGTCTGCCCAAGCTACCAGCCTATCTTTGTCCTGCTGCATCCACTGACAATGCTCCTCACTATCCGCAAGTCCAGCCATCTTGGTGTCATCTGCAAACTTGCTGATCACTCCACTTACTCCCTCTTCCAAGTCATTTATATATATTACAAATCGAAGAGGTCCCAGTACCAAGCCCTATGGCACACCACTAGTGACAGATCTCCAGCCAGAAAAACACCCTTCCATTATTACTCTCTGTCTCCTATTACCAGTTACTTATCCATCCAGCTACCTGTCCTTGTATGCCATGAGCCTTGACTAATCTCCCATGAGGGACTTTGTCAAACGCCTTACTGAAAGCCATATAGATGACATCAACGGCTCGCCCTTCGTCCACCTTTTTTGTCACCTCCACAAAACATTTTACCAGATTTGTGAGGCACGACCTCCCCTTAACAAATCCATGCTGTGTATCCCTAATCAGATCGCAACGCTCCAGGTGCCTATACACCCTATCTCTTAGAATCCCCTCCAACAGCTTCCCTACAACTGACGTCAATCTCACCGGCCTATAATTCCCAGGGTTATCTCTACTACTCTTTTTAAACATCTGTACAACATTAGCTATTTTGTAAAGAAATGTTATTTCTTTCCTCATTTGGCAGGGTAACCTTTATTACAAATTTTTATTTCACACCAGTGGGAAATTGAATCATTGAGGCTGTTTAAACAATTTCATTTTGCACTGGGTGTGGGATTTGATGTGAGATCAATAATTGCTCAAAATCCGTAACTGTGATTGAAAAGGTGTGGTGATCATTCCTCTTGATCTAATTCAGCTCATGTGGTGTGGGAACAACCGGATTGTTCTTAAATGGGAGTTGCAGCATTTTGGCTCTGCGATCATCAGGAACAGGAATATATCAGGATGCTGAGTGGCTCGAGGAGAACTTCCAAAGATGGTGATCCATTTACCACATTTGTCCACATTAGCCTGTGTCTGCTGTCCCTTGTCATCCCAGATGGTAGAGGTGTGAGGCTCGAAGGTGTTGCGAGGGGGTCTTGATGAACCACTGCAGTGCATCTTGCAAATGCTGTACAAGGCTGCCACAGTCGGTTGGAGGACTGGGTGCCTGTGGTTCGTGCGTTGATCCAATGGGAATGCTTTGTCTTGTGAGGTATAAAGCTTCTTGAGTGTTTTGGAGCTAAACCCACACAGGCAAGTGGAGATGATACCTTCTTGATCCTGATTTATGCATTTTCGATGATGGACGGAGCTAGAGCAGTCAGAAGGTAGGTTACATTTCCCAGGATCAGTCGATCTGAATTTGTAGCCGACAATTTTACAAGAAAGCCCAGTTCAATGTCTGTTCTGTAAAACTGGTACAGGACGTTGTGCGGTATTCTGCATGATTTTGCCTATGAATATCTCTGTCAGTATTCAGATTCACTCTTGCTGGCACATTTCTGGCCAAGGACTTGGTGACTCAATGTTAATGTTTACCAGGTCCAATTGTCTGCTTTCAGGACTCGGTGAAAATGGAAACAAACTCCTTTAGTCCCCAAAGAATCATGAATGATTGAACTTTGTGAAATTATCTACAAACATCCGACTTTATAAATGACCTAGATGAGGGTGTAGAGGGTTGGATTAGTAGATTTGCTGACGATACCAAAGTGGGGGGTGTTGTAGACAGCGAGGATGGATGTTACAGTTTGCAGAGGGACATAGATAGGTTGCAGAGCTGGGCCGTGAGATGGCAAATGGAATTCAATACGGATAAGTGTGAGGTGATTCACTTTGGTAGGAATAACAGGCATATGAAATATAGGGTTAATGGAAGGACCCTTAATAGTGTTGTCGAGCAGAGGGATCTTGGGGTACAAGTACATAGCTCTTTGAAAGTTGGCACCCAGGTTGATAAAGTTGTTAAGATGGCGTACGGTGTGTTAGCTTTTATTGGTAGAGAGATTGAATTTAGGATCCGTGAGGTTATGTTACAACTGTACAAAACTCTGGTGCGGCCGCACTTGGAGTATTGCATACAGTTCTGGTCGCCGCATTATAAGAAAGATGTGGAAGCATTGGAAAGGATGCAGAGGAGGTTTACCAGGATGTTGCCTGGTATGGTGGGAATGCCTTATGAGGAAAGGCTAAGGGACCTGAGGTTATTTTCATTAGAGAGAAGAAGGTTATGCGGTGACCTAATTGAGGTGTATAAGATGATCAAGGGATTGGATAGGGTGGATAGTGAGAGCCTTTTTCCTCGGATGGTGATGACCAACATGAGGGGACATAACTTTAAATTAAGAGGTGGTAGTTATAGGACGGATGTCAGAGGCAGGTTCTTTACATAGAGGGTGGTGAGAGCATGGAATGACCTGCCTGTAGCAGTTGTGGACTCGCCTACTTTGGGGCCATTCAAATGTTCAGTGGATAGGCATATGGATGATATTGGAATAGTTTAGGTTCGAGGGTGCACTGGCCGGCGCATCGAGGGCCGAAGGGCCTGTACTGCGCTGTAATGTTCTATGTTCTATGACTTTCGACCTGACAATGATGGGGCATCCATTGATGAAGCAGTTGGATATCTTCCACATTGAACCAGGAATCTTTTCAGTTCACGTCAGACAATTAATTTTGCAATCTGTCTAAAGGGATATTTAATCATGATCTTCAGCTGTGCTCTGAACTTAGTCTGTGTCACAGCATAAATGCAGGTATTTGTACAGTAACTTAGCATCTGTAGCATGTATCCTATTTCTCCTAAGATTGCAATTGGATCTTCAAATTTCATGTTCAACCACCACAATTGAGGCCATATAACTTCGATCAGGTAGAGTGCCCACAATAGAATGAAATTCCCGGAGATAACAAAAAGTAATATCATGGACTTTCTTCGACTCTCCATTTCTGGATCATTGGGACTCTTCCCATCTTTGTGAGATCGGAGCCTCCTGCGGGCTCGACTGCTCTCGAGAATGTGCCGAATGGTTAAAACATTGAGCAACAGAATGAGAATAAATGGGATAAACGGTGTTGTGAAGTAGTGAATGAATTCTATCATGGCCCAGATTGGAGATTTCAGTACTTCATAACTTGTTCGACATAACCGAGATGAATTGCTCATCTCATAGCCATCTATGGACATGAAATACCAGAAAATGTTTTTTGCAATGCTCAGCACTGTCACTGTTCCCAAAACAGTGGCTGCAGTTTTCTCGATGCAATATTTACTTCTCAGCTTTTGGCAAGAAATTGCCACAAACCTGTCAAATGTAAAGGCGACAGTGAACCAAACGGAGCAGTCTCTGACAGCATAAATCACGATAGCGTGGTACTTGCAGACAGGGCTGAAATACATGAATGAAAGATTATCCTTGAACACAAACAGAATTTGCCTTAGTATCAGGTCAACAATAACAAGCAGCAAATCCGTCGATCCCATGGCCAGCAGGTACAATGTGACACACCTGGAGAGACCACAATTTTTCAGCGAGAGTACAACAATCATCAGCACGTTAACTGTGAGGGAATTAAAATATGTAAAGGAAAAATATTGATCAGGCAGGAAGAAAAGTTAACATCTTGATTTACAATATGTTGCGATTTCAAGATGTGCTGCAAGATCTTGTACTGCATGCCGACTATTGTATCAGTGACAGGGAAATCTGCAGCCGGTAGTCATTTCAATTCAATAAAAACAATCTTTAAAAGGAGTGTAATGCACTGGAGCAAAAAAACACACACGGAACAGCACCTCCTGTATTCAGATAAAGATCCAAGTTGAGCAAAATAACACAGACCTCGTGGATAGAGTATAAATTACTGACATTAACTCTGACATCAATGTCTCTTGATTGGAGTGCACATATCAGTAAATAATTCCTGCTTCTGATTTTTCCCGAATTTTGGCTGTTTCATGTTCGAGGAGATGGATCAGCCCAGGTTCCATATCCTGCTTAATCCCGAATAATTTTGCGAGAGAATTAGACTGTTCCCTTCTCCTGCTTGGTCTTGCTGCTTCTGTGGGCTCGATTTCGGTACGAGGTTCACCCGTTCGTCGATATTTGGAACAAGCAGCAGGTATTGTGGGGATGATCAAATGGTGCAGGAAATGTTTCCAGAACACCAGAGGACTTCCAGCACTGGCAGGAAGCGGCAAGGCCAGAATATATGAATGGAAACTGATAATATCATTAATACTCTTTAATTCATCTATCTATGATCCTTGGAAGTTTTCATTGTAAGTGGAACCAGGAAATGCATTTATATAGCATCGCCAGGATTTATCACTCGATAAAATAATAATTCATGTCAAATGTGCTGCCCACGTATATTGATTATATTCTGTTATTGATTCTGTTTACTAATGCAGCCAAATTCATCTGAATGGAAGAGAGGGCGAACGGAATAATTCTCCCATTCCAGTGAAAATTAGACAGGGACATGAACAGCAAAAATTTCACACTCGTTTCTAATTGTGAAATTTTTTTGACACTCTTCTCAACGAATTTAGTCTGAGAGCAATTCGAACTCCGACAGAGTAGAAGGCGTCGGCAAGTCAGCTATGCACTAACTGCCCATCAGATGATTTTACACATTACAAGATCAAGGATTCAGTTGCAGTTTTTGGTTAATATTTGGAGAAATAATTTGGGCAATGACAGCAGCACAGAGAAGAAAATAAATTTCAAGAACGATAATTGAGTTAAAAACTGTTTACATCATGACTACGTTGAAAGAGATACTTAACCCGGATACCAGAGATGGCAAAGGTCAGATGCACAAACATTCAAGTCCAAGGCAGACCAAGAATTTTAATGATACAACTCAATCATGTATCTCATAAAACGGTTAGTAACAGTCATAAATTCCTCGTCCATTGATGCAACATTCCAGTCCATTGTTCTTAGATTTTGACCAATCATTGGAACATTGTTACGGTTCTGACCTCCCATCTCACTCTCTCTGGAGACACTGCTGCTGCACACACTATGGGACGCCACATCAAAACGAGTGTTTTATTAATACAAGAGGATCCTTATAAGAGGATCACTGAAACCTTCCAGTGACACAGTTGAGATCCATGAATTCTCTCATAAGCTATCTAAAGCTATCTATGACACCAAAGTCGGTGGAGTGGTAGATAGTGAAGAGGGGTGTTATAGTTTGCAGAGAGATTTGGACAAGTTGCAGACCTGGGCCGAGAGGTGGCAAATGGAGTTTGAGGTAAAAAGTGTGAGGTAATGCACTATGGCAGGAATAATAAACGTGTAGAGTATAGGGCTAATGGTAGGATTCCGAGTAGTCTTGATGAACAGAGGGATCTTGCTGTGTATGTGCATAGATCCCTGAAAGTAGGCATTCAAGTCGATAAGGTTGTTCAGAAGGCATATGGAGTCTTAGCTTTTATTGGTAGGGGGATTGAATTTCGGAGCCGCAACGTCATGTTGCAACTGTACAAAACTCTAGTGCGGCCGCACTTGGAGTATTGTGTGCAGTTCTGGTCCCCGCATTATAAGAAAGATGTGGAGGCATTGGAGAGGGTACAGAGGAGGTTTACCAGGATGTTGCCTGGTATGGAGGGCAGGTCTTATGAAGAGAGGCTGAGGGATTTGAGGTTGTTTTCGTTAGAAAGAGGCGGCTAAGAGGGGACCTTATCGAAACATATAAGATGATTAGAGGTTTAGATAGGGTGGACAGTGATAGCCTTTTTCCTAGGATGGAGAAAGCTAGCACAAGGGGACACAGCTTTAAATTAAGGGGTGATAGTTATAGGACGGATATCAGAGGTAGGTTCTTTACCCAAAGGGTGGTTCGGGAGTGGAATGCCCTGCCTGCAGCAGTTGTAGATGCGCCAAGTTTGGTGGCGTTTAAGAGGTTAGTTGATAAGTATATGGAAGAGAAGGGAATGGTTTAGTTTGGAGGGGCATTGCTTTTTATATTGGTCGGCGCAACATCGAAGGCCGAAGGGCCTGTTCTGTGCTGTAATGTTCTATGTTCTATCTGTCACTGAAGAAACAGGTTCGGTTAAACCCCTTTAAACATAATTGATATCTACTGCAATAAAGTAGAAATGTTACTGTTCTTGGTCAGAAGTAACAAGAAGAAATGATGGACAGTGAGTGCAATTATTTTTTACACATTTAAAAAATTGCGGGACTTTGAAATCGTATTACAGGACAGGAGATGTACTCTATCAAGTGTTAGTTCCGAAAACAAGGACTGAAAGGAATGACCTCTTGTAACACCACAACACTGATTCTCACATTACTGATAGGAAAAGCCCGCCATAAGAATAAAATAAAAGTGCCAAGGTAAATCTAGGCGAGAGCGAAATCATGTTCTTTGGTAACTGGACGAATCGGTTCCATGTCCCCTTCACCTGTAGAACAAAGAAAAAAGAACCAAACGGCACGGGAAACAGGCCCTTCATAGAACATAGAACATAGAACATTACAGCGCAGTAGAGGCCCTTCGGCCCTCGATGTTGCGCCGGCCAGTGGACCCTCTTACCTAAACTACTCCAATATCATTCTATCCCCCAAACATTTGAATGTCCCCAAAGTAGGCGAGTCCACAACTGCTGCAGGCAGGGCACTCCACGCCCTCACCACCCTCTGTGTAAAGAACCTACCTCTGACATCCGTCCTATAACTACCACCTCTTAATTTAAAGTTATGTCCCCTCATGTTGGATATCACCATTCGAGGAAAAAGGCTCTCACTATCCACCCTATCCAATCCCTTGAACATCTTAATGCCTCAATTAGGTCACCGCATAACCTTCTTCTCTCTGATGAAAATAACCTCAGGTCCCTCAGTCTTTCCTCATAAGGCCTTCCCACCATACCAGGCAACATCCTGGTAAACCTCCTCTGCACCCTTTCCAATGTTTCCACATCTTTCTTATAATGCGACGACCAGAACTGTACGCAATACTCCAAGTGCGGCCGCACCAGAGTTTTGTACAGTTGTAACATAATCTCACGACTCCTAAATTCAATCCTTCTACCAATAAAAGCTAAAACACCGTACGCCTTCTTAACAACTTTATCAACCTGGGTGCCAACTTTCAAAGAGCTATGTACTTGTACCCCAAGATCCCTCTGCTCGACAACACTATTAAGGGTCCTTCCATTAACCCTATATTTCATATGCCTGATATTCCTACCAAAGTGAATCACCTCACACTTATCCGTATTGAATTCCATTTGCCATCTCATGGCCCAGCTCTGCAAGCTATCTATGTCCCTCTGCAAACTGTAACATCCATCCTCGCTATCTACAACTCCCCCCACTTTGGTATCGTCAGCAAATTTACTAATCCAACCCTCTACACCCTCATCTAGGTCATTTATAAAAATGACAAACAGCAGTGGCCCCAAAACAGATCCTCGAGGTACACCACTTGTAACTGCACTCCAGGTTGAATATTTCCCATCAACCACCACCCTCTGTCTTCTATCAGCTAGCCAATTCCTAATCCAAACTGCTCAATCACCTTTAATCCCTGCATCTGCACTTTCTGCAGTAGCCTACCATGGGGAACCTTATCAAAGGCTTTGCTAAAATCCGTATACACTACATCAACTGCCTTACCCTTATCTAACTCTTTGGTCACCTCCTCAAAAAACTCAATCAGGTTTGTGAAGCACGAACTACCCTTCACAAAACCGTGCTGACTATCCCTAATCAATTTATTCCTCTCTAGATGCTTATAAATCCTATCCCTCATAATTCTTTCCAAGACCTTGCCCACAACAGAAGTCAGGCTCACCGGTCTATAATTTCCAGGATTGTCCCTACTCCCCTTTTTGAACAAAGGGACAACATTTGCCATCCTCCAGTCTTCCGGCACTATACCTGTAGCCAACGACGACATGAAGATCAAAGCCAAAGGCTCTGCAATCTCCTCTCTAGCCTCCCAGATAATCCTGGGGTAAATCCCATCTGGCCCAGGGGACTTATCAATTTTCATACCCTCAAGATTCGCTAACATCTCCTCCTTATGAACCTCAATCCTACCCAGTCTACAACCTGTTATCACAGTATTCTCCCCGACAACACTGTCTCTCTCCTGCGTGAAAACTGACGAAAAATACTCATTCAGTGTCTCTCCTATCTTCTCAGGCTCCACACACAACTTCCCACTGCTATGTCTGACTGGCCCTAATCTTGCCCTAACTAATCTTTTATTATTTATATACCTGTAAAAGCCTTTAGGATTCTCCTTAATCCTATCTGCCAAAGTCTTATCGTGTCGCCTTCTAGCTCTTCTCAAGTCCCTCTTTAGCTCCTTCCTGGCTGATTTATAGCTCTCTATTGCCCTAACTGAGCCTTCACATCTCATCATTATTTAAGCCTCCTTCTTCCTCTTCACCAGAGATTCAACTTCCCTAGTACACCATGGTTCCCACACTCGACCACTTCCTCCCTGCCTGGCAGGTACATATTCATTAAGGACATGCCGAAGCTGTTCCTTAAATATGCTCCACATTTCAGATGTCCCCAGCCCCTGCAATTTCCTGCTCCACCCTATGTATCCTAAATCTCTCCTAATAGCCTCATAATTACCTTCCCCCCAGCTATAACTACTGTTATTCGGTACGTGCTCATCCCTTTCCATCACTAAGGTAAAAGTAACCGAATTGTGGTCACTATCACCAAAGTGCTCACCCACCCCCAAGTCTAACACCTGGTCTGGTTCATTACCCAGTACCAAATCCAATATAGCCTCACCTCTTGTTGGCCTATCTACAAACTGAGTCATGAAACCTTCCTGCACACATTGAACAAAAACTGACCCCTCTAACGTACTTGAACTACAGCTTTTCCAATCGATATTAGAAAAGTTAAATTCCCCCATTACAACTACCCTGTTACTTTCACACCTATCCAGGATCAACTTTGCAATCCCTTCCTCTACTTCTCTGGAACTTTTTGGAGACCTATAAAAAAACTCCCAACAGTGTGACCTCTCTTTTCTTGTTTCTAATCTCAGCCCACACTACCTCAGTTGACAAGTCCACATCAAACGTCTTTTCTGCCACCGTAATGCTGTCCTTAACTAACAATGCCACTCCTCCCCCTCTTCTACCACCACCTCTGCTCTGACTGAAACAACGAGCCCGCGCCGCCACCCCGATGTTCCCACATCTTCCAGTGATAGCTGTCTATGTTTATAGATCTATGGATTAAAAATCAAATTTGAGGCAATCTGTCTCAATCTGAACAGACAATCTGTTCAGATGAACTGATGGTTCTGGGGATATATTTCAAAGTGACCAGAGCATGCGTTACAAGATCAAAAGGCACGAGTAGTTATAATGAAGTAAAGGCTCGGAGTAAGGGCAAGGCAGCCTTTTCCTTTGCAACCAGGAATCTGTCGTCTGGTGTGAATCATTCTCAGTCTTACTATACGCGGCATCGGAATGGCCCAATTTACAGAATAAACGAGGCTTACCCGGGACACCAATGATAGCTAAGATCGGATAGTAAAAGTATCCCATTATCTGAAATCCAAGGAAGACCAAGAGTTTTAATGAAAAACCCCAGTAACGATACCAATTAAGATTGTAAATGTCCACTGATAAACCCCTGCCCATTGCAGTAACGTTCCAGTCCATTGCTCTCAGATTCTGTTCCATTGCTGGAACATTGCAGTCCATTTTTCTCAGATTCTGTTCCATTGCAGGGACATTGCAGTCCATTGTTCTGAGATTCTGATTCATTGCTGGAACATTCATGTATACTGTTGTCGGAATGTCACCAATAATTGGTACCTTCTTATCTATTCTACTATACACATCTCTCCTCTCTCTCTCTCTCTCTGGAACTGCTGTTGTCCTTTGCTGGCGGGGCGCTGCTCTCAACTGTGCTGATGGATAACGCATTGAAACGAGACCCTTATTTATTGAAGGGCAAAACTGTCGAGTGGCACAATTGGAATCCAGGGAGGCTCTCATTAATTAACCTTCTCTGAACAAACAGGTTCAGTTAACCCTTTCCAAAGCCAAATCGTACCCACCCCAATGATGTAGAACTTTAATTTACCGTGGTCAGATGTAACAGGGGTGCTAAAGGAAAGAACGATGGACAGTTGATGCAATTGTTGAAAATCTTTCAATATTTACTGTATATAAATGTTGTGTTAAAAAAAAACTTCTGATTTACTACATCAATGTCAATACCAATAAAAAGGAGAGAAAGGAATAAACTCGAATCGGATGTAACTTTCAGACTCCCATCTGATAGGAAAATCCCCGCCTTAATTGTAAACTCGGGTGCCGAGGTCAAACGTTGCAAATTTCACGCCATATTCTTTGGGGCTGGACTGACCGACCTTTTGACTCCTTTTCTGTTGGATCAGGCAGCCCAAAGGATATAGTTGGAGGGATAAGAGTATGTGTTAGGAATTGGAGGGTGAGAATAGATAAATTTGAATCAAACCTGAGCATATTGGAGAGACTCTCCTCGAAACGTTGTTGCAGAAAAACACCTTCGACCATATGTCAACCAGCCATTAGTTTGCACGTAAAGTCCTAGAGGCCCTACGGAGAAGGGAGGAGGGGTGGGGTTGGTTCCTGACAGATGTTTTTCTCAGCATATTATGCATAGCCATTATGCAAAACGCCTTATCACCAGAGCGTTCAAACAAGTATCAGATCTTGTATGGCTGGTGGTAAGGTAAGCCTTCCGTGTCTGATTCATCCTACATGCCCAGAGTCTCACTCGATCATTTATTGCCCTAAGGTGACTTTAGTGAGAAAGAGATCACTTTCTTCTCTCGGCAGGATCATATCCCTTCTGTAAGTGTTGCTCCAGACACAATGCTTTAGCAAGACAGAGCACATGTGTGTTGAGAAAAGGAACATATATATTCACTTCATCAAAATGAAGTTATTAACGGTGCAGAGATCATTCACGATATTATCGTTTCGGTCACTGAAAAACTGTCACCGTTACTTCAACATGTCAAATTGCCAAACGCAGTAAGTAACCCAGAGGTCAATTCACTACACATGGCCACAGGATAACAATGGTTACTTACTGGGAACTCCAATAATCACAATCAGCATTGGAAATGTACAATTCAGGCTGGGGGCTTTCATCAGCCTTCTCAGAGACGTAGTTGGGGAATGTTGTTGGCTAAGTCCTTTCAGTGCCAAGGAATCGAAGGGAAGGGAGAATTGTATCGAACTCCCTCGGTCTGTATGGCTCTCAGTGAATGTACCAATGAATATTACATGTGTCACAATCGTACTAAAGCTGCTCACAAAAATGTATTAATGCAGGCAACTTGAATCCCTTTCTCACCACCCGTAATGACAATTTTGAAACGTCCGCAATGTGTTTTTGTGTCTACTGAAGCGCCTCAGTGAGCAACATCCGCTATAGAACAAAGAACAAAGAACAAAACAGCAAAGGGAAACAGGCTTTTTGGCCCAACGGTCCCACGCCGCCACTCCAATGTTCCCATCTCTACCCGTGACCCTGTCTATGTTTATAGATCTATGGATTAAAAACCAAATTTGAAACAATTTAGTGAGAATTTGTTTTGCCAATTAGCCTAAGAGCACATCTTTGGTATGTGGGAGGGAACCGGAGTACCCGGAGAAAACCAACGCAAGCACGGGGAGAATGCCCAAACTCCCACAGACAGAGGCCTAAATCCATGTATCTGCAAAGCGATAGACACTGAGCTGTGGTGTTGCCCATCAAATGGTCCAGGTCAAGCGTACACTAACGACGTAAAGCATTAGGGTACTCTAAAAAAAATCCAACAGCAGCCCTCTCATGAACCATCGCGTGTTTGTCTCTCGTTAGACAACAAAGCACCTGTAGGATAAAAACAAGTATATCAATATCATCATCTATTTGCACACTTCCCAGGGACTCCCAAGGCTCATGATCCATATTTTAAATCAGTTTTCTATACTCCTGTATCCCCATTCTGTTCATGTGCCCATCGAAGTATTTAGAACATAGAACACTACAGCACATACAGGCCCTTCGGCCCACAAGTTGTGCCAAACACATCAAAACCTCATTAAAACCCCACATCAAAACCCCTTGTCCCCACATTATAAGAAAGATGTGGAGGCATTGGAGAGGGTACAGAGGAGGTTTACCAGAATGTTGCCTGGTATGGAGGGCATGTCTTATGAGGAGAGGCTGTGGGATTTGAGGTTGTTTTCATTAGAAAGGAGGCGGCTAAGAGGAGACCTTATCGAAACATATAAGATGATTAGAGGTTTAAATAGGGTGGACAGTGATAGCCTTTTTCCTCGGATGGAGAAAGCTAACACGAGGGGACACAGCTTTAAATTAAGGGGTGATAGTTATAGGACGAATATCAGAGGTACGTTCTTTACCCAGAGAGTGGTTAGGGAGTGGAATGCCCTGCCTGCAGCAGTTGTAGATGCGCCAAGTTTGGTGGCGTTTAAGAGGTTAGTTGATAAGTTTATGGAAGAGAAGGGAATGGTTTAGTTTGTAGGGTCATTGTTTTTTTCATAATTGGTCGGCGCAACATCGAAGGCCGAAGGGCCTGTTCTGCGCTGTAATGTTCTATGTTCTATGTTCTAAAACCTACCCAGCCATAGACCTATCTATAACCCCCAATCCCATTGGATCCCATATACTCATCCAGAAGTCTTTTAAAAGACCCCAGCGAGTTCGCCTCGACCACCACCGACGGCAGCCGATTCCATTCACTCACCACCCTCTGAGTGAAAAACTTTCCCCTAGCATCCCCTCTGTACTTGCTTCCCTGCACCTTAAATCTGTGCCCTCTCGTCGCGACCATTTCAGCCCTGGGAAATAGTCTCTGAGACTCCACCCTATCTAATCCTCTCAACATCTTGTAAACCTCTATCAGGTCGCCTCTCAACCTTCGTCTCTCCAGGGAGAACAGTCCCAGCTCCCTCAACCTGTCTTCATAAGGCATGCCTCCCAATCCAGGCAACATCCTTGTAAATCTCCTCTGCACCCTTTCAATAGCTTCCACGTCCTTCCTATAGTGAGGCGACCAGAACTGCGCACAGGACTCCAGGTGTGGTCTGACAAGGGTCCTATAAAGCTGCAGCATTACCTCCTGACTCCTGAACTCAATCCCTCGATGAATGAAGGCCAGTAAACCATAAGCTTTCTTAACCACATCCTCCACCTGGGATGCCGATTTGAGAGTCTTATGGACCCGGACTTAGGCTGATTGGGTAACAAGTTGTCCCTATATTGGTCACTATATGGGAATCTTCCACAATAGGCATAGCCTAAGGTCATGGTTATATCATACAGGCGTTACGACGGCGGCGCGGGCTCGTTGGGACGAAGGGTCTGTTTCCCGTGCTGTGTTGTTCTTTGTTCTTGTTCTTTGTTCGGACCCCAAGATCCCTCTGCTCTTCCACACAGCTAAGACTCCTACCTTTGATAGTGTGCTCATTCATCCCGTTGGATCTGCCAAAATGGACCACAACACATTTATCCGCGTTGAAGTCTATCTGCCAAATCTCCGCCCAGTCTTGCATCCTGTTGATGTCCTGCTGCAACTTTTGACATCCCTCCAGACCATCCACAACACCACCGACCTTCATGTCATTGGCGAACTTACTCACCAATCCCTCCACTTCCTCATCCAGGTCATTTATGAAAATGACAAACAGCAAGGGTCCAAGAACACATCCCTGGGGCACTCCACTGGTGACCGACCTCCATGCAGAAAAAGAGCCATCCACAACCACCCTCTGCCTTCTGCAGGCAAGCTAGTTCTGGATCCACAAGGCCAAAGCCCCTTGGATCCCATGCCCTCTCACCTTCTCAAGAAGTCTTGCATGGGGGACCTTGTCAAATGCCTTGCTGAAGTCCATGTACACCACGTCCACTGCTCTTCCTTCGTCAATGTGTTCAGTCACATTTTCGAAGAACTCAATTAAGCTCGTAAGGCACGACCTTCCTTTTACAAAACCATGTTGACTATTTCTAGTCAACCTAAACTTCTCCAAACGCCCGTAAATCTTGTCCCTCAGAAGCCTTTCCATCAGCTTACCATCCACTGAGTTCAGACTCACCGGTCGGTAATTTCCAGGACGATCCCTGTTCCCTTTCTTGAAAATAGGGACCACATCCGCAATCCTCCAATCCTCCGGAACATCTCCCGTCTCCATCGACGACGCAAAGATCATCGCCAGGGGCTCTGCAATGACATCCCTCACCTCCCACGATAACCTGGGGTACATCCCATCTGGTCCCGGAGACTTGTCTATCTTGATAGCATTTAAAAGTTCTAACACATCCGCTTCCTTAATACCTACATACTCAGTCTTTTCAGTCTGCCGCAAACTTGTAGTGCATCCCCCCAGATCACTTTCCACCGTGAATACTGAGGCAAAGTACTCATTAAGCACCTCTGCCATTTCTTCCGGTTCCATACAGACATTTCCCCCTTCACCTTTTATAGGTCCTATTCCTTCTCTTCTCATCCTTTCACTTTTCACATATTTGTAGAAGGCCTTGGGATTCTCCTTAATCCTACCAGCCAAGGCCTTCTCATGACCCCTTCTGGCTCTCAAAATTTCCTTTTTAATCTCTCTTCTATAAGCTTTATACTTCTCTAGATCCCTAACATCTCCTAGCTCTCTGAACCTTTTATACACCTTTCTTTTCTTCCTGACTAGGTACACCACAGCCTTCGTGCACCACGGTTCCCTCGACCTACCAAAACCTCCTTGTCTCACCGGAACGTTGTCGTGCAGAGCTCCAGACAAACATTCCTTGAATATCTGCCACCTTCCTTCTCAACTTTTTCCCCAAGAACACCTCCTTCCAGTTTATTCGCCCCAACATCTGCCTGATGTTTTCATATTTCCGCTTATTCCAGACAAACACCTTCCTAGCCTGCTTGATCCTATCCTTTTCCAATGCAAGGGTGAAGGAGTTAGAATTATGATATCCATCCCCAAGATGCTCTCCTACCGAGAGATCCATCACCTGTCCTGGTTCATTAGCGAGGTCCAGTACAGCCTCTCCTCTCGTAGGCTTGTCCACGTGCTGTGTCAGGAAACCCTCCTGAACACACATAACAAACTCCTCCCCATTCAAACCCCTTACCCTTGGGATATTCCAGTCGATGTTTGGGAAATTGAAGTCTCCCATTACAACAACCCTGTTATTTCTACATCTCTCTAGTATCTGTTTCCCTATCTGCACCTCAACTTCCCTGTCACTATTGGGCGGCCTATAGAATGCACCCAGCAATGTCACAACCCTTTGCTATTCCTAACGTCCACCTACAGAGACTTCGTAGACATTCCCTCCTCGGTATCCACCTTCTCTGCAGCCATGACACTGTCCCTGATCAACAGTGCCACTCCACCACCCCTTTTGCCTCCCCCCCTGTCCTTCCTGAAGGATCTGAATCCCGGGACCTGTAGTACCCAGCCCTGTCCCTGAGACATCCAAATCTCTGTAATGGCCACCACAATCCCAAGCAGCAATCCACGCCCTAAGTTCATCCACCTTATTTACTACACTCCTGGCATTAAAATAGACACAGCTCACTCCCCCAGACTGGACATTTCCCTTCTCCCCCACTCGTCTAACCTGCCTCTCATCCTTCCTAGAGCCCTTCCCTACCTGGGAGCTAACTTCCTTGCTCCCAGTCTCCACATCACTATTCCCTCCCCCTAAATTTTATAAACCTCTATCAAGTCGCTTCTCAACCTACGTCTCTCCAGGGAGAAGAGACCAAGCTCCCTCAACCTATCCTCATAAGGCCTGCCTCCCAATCCAGGCAACATCCTCGTAAATCTCCTCCGCACTCTCTCAATAGCTTCCACATCCTTCCTATAGTGAGGCGACCAGAACTGCACACAATACTGCAAGTGTGGTCTGACAAGGGCCTTAGAAAGTTGCAGCATTACCTCCTGACTTCTAAACTCAATCCCTTGGTTAATGAAGGCCAGTACACCGTACGCCTTCTTGACCACATCCTACACTACCCAAGGTGCTTTGCAACACCTTCCGGGTTTACAAGTTTAAAAAGTTTAAAAAAAACTAGTAAAATTTAGACGTAAAAAATCTCTCTACTCACTCACAAGCTCTCCACTCGCAAATCGCTATCTCTCCACAGTGCTCCCAAGGAACAATTTCTTAAATAACTCCACAGTACTTGCCTCCACCACTTTATTTGTCATTGCATTCCATACCCCCACCACCCTTGTGTGAAAAAATTCCTTCTAGCATTCAAATTATACATTACCCCCCTCATCCTAAGCCCATGAACCCTCATGCCATTCGACTCCATTCTCGGAAAGAGCTTAACTCTGTTAACTCCATCTATACCCCTCATAATGTTGCACACCTCTATAAGATCTCCTCTAAGTCTACGTCTTTCTAAGGATAACAGTCCCAACTTCACCTCATAACTCAGACTTTCCATACCAGGCAGCATCCTGGTAAAACTCCTCTGCACACTCTCCAGAGTCTCCACGTCCTTCCAGTAGTAGGGCGACCAGAACAGGACACAGTATTCCAAATGAGGTCTAACCAACGTTTTATACAACTGCAACATTAAAGGCCAGCTCTTGTACTCTATACCCCTTCCTATAAAGGCTAACATACTACATGCTTTCTTCACAACCTTCTTCACTTGCTCTGCCATCTTCAGGGACATGTTCACCTGCACCCCCAGGTCCCTCTGCGTTTCTATACTTTTATTAGGTCTACCCTTTGTCATATACCTCCCCTCTTCATTCTTTCTCCCGAAATGCATCACCTCACATTTATCAGGATTGAATTCCATCTGCCATCTCTCTGCCCAAGCTACCAACCTATCTATGTCCTGCTGCATCTCCTGACGATGTTCCTCACTATCTGCAAGTCCAGCCATCTTTGTATCGTCTGCAAACTTGCTGATCACTCCACTTACACCCTCTTCCCAGTCATTTATATATATTACAAATAGAAGAGGTCCCAGTACCGAGGCCTGCGGCACACCACTAGTGAGCGACCTCCAGCGAGAAAAACACCCTTCCACTAGTACTCTCTGTCTCCTATTACCAAGCCAGTTATTTATCCATTTAGCTACCTGTCCTTGTATCCCATGAGCCTTGACCTTGTCAACTAACCACCCGTGAGGGACTTTGTCAAACGCCTTACTAAAATCCATATAGACGACATCAACGGCTCCCCCTTCATCCACCGTTTTCGTCACCTCCTCAAAAAATTGTACGAGATTCGTAAGGCACGACCTCCCCTTAACAAATCTATGCTGTGTATCCCTAATCAGATCGCAACGCTCTAAGTGCCTATATGTCCTATCTGTAAGAATCCCCTCCAACAGCTTCCATACCACTGACGTCAAACTCACCGGCCTTTAATTTCCAGGGTTATCCCAACTACCCTTTTTAAACAACGGCACAACATTAGCTATTCCCCAGACGCCTGGGACCTCAGACCCCTATAGAACATAGAACGTAGAACATTACAGCGCAGAACAGGCCCTTCAGCCGTCCTATGTCCATGGACGAGACAAATATTTGCGTCAGAGGCCCAGCAATTTGTGAGAAGTGAGAAGATCACTTTCTTCTCTCGGCAGGATTATATCCCTTCTATAAGTGTTGCTCCTGACAGAGCAAGTGTGTGTTGAGAAAAGGAACATGTACATTCACTTCAGCAAAGTTAAGTTTCCAAAAGTGCAGACATCATTCACGATACTTACGTTTGGGTCACTGAAAAACTGACACCATTACTTCAACATGTCAAATTGCCAAACGCAGTAAGTAACCCAGAGGTCAATTCACAACCCGTGGTCACAGGCTAACAGTGGTTACTTACTGGGAACTCCAATGATCACAATCAGCATTGGAAATGCACAACTGAGGCTGAGGGATTTTATCAGCTATCGCAGAGATGTTGTTGGGAAATGGAAGGGAAGGGAGAATTGTATCGAACCCGCTTGGTCTCCATGGCTCCCAGTGAATGTACCAACGAATATTACATAGAACATAGAAGATAGGGCATAGAACATTACAGCACAGAACAGGCCCTTCGGCCTTCGATGTTGCGCCGACCAATTATGAAAAAAGCAATGACCCTCCAAACTAAACCATTCCCTTCTCTTCCATAAACTTATCAACTAACCTCTTAAACGCCACTAAACTTGGCGCATCTACAACTGTCGCAGGCAGAGTATTCCACTCCTTAACCACTCTCTGGGTAAAGAACCTGCCTCTGATATCCATCCTATAACTATCACCCCTTAATTTAAAGCTGTGTCCCCTCGTGCTACCTTTCTCCATCCTAGGAAAAAGGCTATCACTGTCCACCCTATCTAAACCTCTAATTATCTTATATGTTTCGAGAAGTTCTCCTCTTAGCCACCTTTTTTCTAACGAAAACAACCTCAAATCCCTCAGTATGTGTACTGGTACTTTTCCTCCAATAAGTCTACAGTGAAGCTATATACCTATTGAAGGAAAATTAGCCAAATTCAGCGTGATACAGTGATACTGTGTGGAGTTGTCATGTTCTTCCCGCGTCTGCGCGGGTTGCCTCCAGGCCTCCAGCCTCCTCCCACAGTCCAAAGATGTGTGTCATATGTGTCACAAAGATGTGTGTCAAAAAGATGTGATTACGTGTGTCACAATCGTATTAAAGCTGCTCACAATGAAATGTATTAATGCAGGCAAATTGAATCCCTTTCTCACCACACGTAATGACGATTTTGAAATGTCAGCAATGTGCTTTTGAGTCTATTGAAGCGCCTCAGTGAGAAACATCAGCTATAGAACAAAGAACAAAGAACACAACAGCAAAGGGAAACAGGCCCGTCGGCCCAACAAAGCCGCGCCGCCACCCCGATGTTCCCACCTCTACCCGTGATCCCTGTCTATGTTTATAGATCTATGGGTTAAAAATCAAATTTGAGACAATTTAGGGAGAATCTTTTTTGCCAAATAGCCTAAGAGCATATCTTTGGGATGTGGGAGGAAACCGGAGTACCCGGAGAAAACCCACGCAAACACGGGGAGAATGCACAAACTCCTGCAGACACAGGCCCAAATGCATGTATCTGCACAGCACAGCGATAGTCACTGAGCTGTCGTGTTGCCCATCATATGGTTCAGGTCAAGCATACACTAACGAACCGAAGCAGTAGGATACTCACGAAAAAAATCCAAGAGCAGCCCTCTCATGACCCATCGCGTGTATGCCCCTTGTTAGACAACAAAGTGGACCAAAGCACCTGTAGGATAAAAACAAGTACATCAATATCATCATCTACTCACACACTTCCCAGGGACTCCCAATGTTCCTGTTGCCTATTTTAAATCAGTTTTCGATGTTCCTCCTTTCCCATACTGTTCATGTGCCCATCTAAGTATATCTTAAATAACTCCAGAGTACCTGCCTCCACCACTTTATTTGTCAGCGCATTCCATACCCCCACCACCCTCTGTATGAAAAATTCCCTCTAGCATACAAGTTATACCTTACTTCCCTCACCGTAAGCCCGTGACCCCTCCCCTCGTGCTATTCGAGTCCATCGTAGGAAAAAACTTAACCTGTTCACTCTATATATACCCTCATAATCTTGTACACCTCTATTAGATCTCCTCTAAGTCTACATCTTTCTAAGGAAAACAGTCCCAATTTGTCTAACCTCCCCTCGTAACGCAGACTTCCATACCAGGCAGCATCCTGCACTCTCTCCAGAGTCTCCACGTCCCTATAAGGCGACCAGAACTGGCCGCCGTATTCCAAATGAGGTCTAACCAACGTTTCATACGACTGCAACTTTAAAGCCCAGCTCTTGTACTCTATACCACTTCCTATAAAGGCTCCCATTCTATATGGTTTCTTCACAACCTTTTCCTACGTGGAAAACTTGAATTTAATTTTAATTTCTGTGAGGGAAACTTCGGAATGTGTGAAATGTTCTTTCATATAATTCACGAATAAATAATGCGCTTGCAACAAAAAGAACAAATATATATATTCAGTTGAATGTTGCAACTTCCCATTTCCTGGTGTTCAAACTCTTCGTAGAGCAGGTAATCTCCCTGAGTACAGTTCTCTGTGGATTCCAATTCGGCTAAAATGTTTATTTCACCCTTTATACTCAGCAGGGTTGACCAAGTTAGTAAACTTCTTAACAGAAAACAGTCGCTGAAAAAAAACAAGACGATTTAGCAATACTGCAAATTCCTTGCCGTGATGAAAAAAAAATTCTCAGCGCACAATTTGAATTGCAAAATGCTCCACATTGGGTCATTCTGCATGAAGAATGGAAACCTGGAGCACTGATTCTGACAAAGAGCTGTGGGCTACTGTCTGACCATCTTTAATAATTTCATGATACATTTTTCTTCCAATGATAGCGTTCACATCATTCAGAAGTGAGTGTGCCTAACGTTTTTCTGATTTTCTCAATTCTGGAATTTACTGCTCAGATTCACTGCAGTTTTGTACCCGAATTTGATGCCCAGATGAGTGATGCTCCAACAATATACGATAAACGGCACAATCCAAGACAAACCAGTTTATTGATTTGCACCATATCCACCACTGAGCATCCTCCCCGTCCACCGCAAAGGAAAACGGGCAACATTGTGCACTATATAGAATGATGCTTGGCAGGATGTCACAATTTGTCCTTTAACAGAACCGTCCAACTCCACGATGTTCACCCCTCAGGCAGATAAGGACAGCAAGCAATGTCACGTTACTTCCTATGTAACACAGCAGTCCAATTGGAAACGCAATTGCTGTTCCTTCACTGTTAAAAATCCATATCAGCACAGCCTGAGTGGCAATTATTTTCCTGGCGTTCATTCTGGCCCAACCAGCCAATCCCAAAATCCGTGACCAAATAGATCTATTAAGTTCAGAAAACCCGAGCCAACTGGAGCCCCGCTAATATTGTATTGCAATTTGAACATTTACAACTGACACCAATTAATTACCCCTAGGCATACAATATATTAATATCAGCCAATATTGCGACCAAGAATGGAAACGTCAATGATTTTTTAAATCTAAATGGCTGTCTGGACCATATTTCTTTGCGTTTCATTTCGGCACTCTCTGTTTAACGCCCGAGGAATGTTTAAGATGTTGAGAGGTATTGATCAGGTGAAATTTCAGAAGTTTTTTTTTCCCCAGGGCAGACATGGATGCCACAATTTGATAGGTGTTTCAGGTGCTGTGGAGTAGGTACAAAGGAGATGTCAGGGGTAAGTTTTTCACTCAGAGGGTGTTGAGTGAGTTGATTCGGCTGCCGTAGGTGGTGATGGAGGCAAATTCATTAGGGTTTTTTAAGAGATGTTTAGATGTGTACATGAGACTCAATAGGACTGAGGGTTACACGTAAGCCGAGTCAGTAAAGATACAATCGACGTAACTTGCGGGCCGTAGTTTTTGCTGTAGTTTTTTTTTCTATGATTCTAACCGTTTAAGAATACTGTTAAAATAAGAAAAAAACATAACTTTTAGCAATTACAAGAATTATATATGACACAGCTAGCTGTCTATGTTGCAAAAATCAAACAGCATGCCACAGACCCACAGTCTTTTGTATACTGAGCACACTAAACATTGCTCAAAGACAGTGGGTTTTTAGCTTTTTCGACCTGCTGTGAATGTGTCCTTTTACTGCTGGAACACATCTCTGAGGCTTCCCCGTACTGGAACTTTCAGCACACATTTGGAGAGAGGCAAGGAAACAGAGGCGCTGCCTTCTTCCACTGATTAATCATTGCAACTGAAACAAACTTAAAACTGCATATTTAGACAGGGAAACAGAGCACAATATCCCTTCTTTGGACTTCAAGCTATAATTAAAATGCAAAAATATATCCTGGACATTTTCTGTGAAGCATAACAGTTCCAATCCCTTTTACAGAAATTGTCAATCAATCTTCACCCCGCGATCCTGAGGGCATTGCACTCTTCTAGTTTAAAATAAACATGACATCCATTATTTTGCTTCAGTACCAACCGGAGGACATTGCTTACAGACATCTCGGTGCCGTAACGTGTAGGGCCTGCGAGAAATCTCCTGCAAAGGGACTCGTTCAAAATGCATAATGCAATGTTATACTAAGGAAACTAAAGCTGATTTACACCACTTCCTTCCACTGTAACAGTTGACCAAACTAAACCGAGTACATTCTCAATTCTATTCGTCTATATCTTCAATGCGACAAATGGTGCTTCATTTGATTGCCCGATTAACACCTGTGCACATACCAGAGCACATTCACGCCTGAATCCCCTTCACCCACCCGACCCACTGAGAGGGATGTACAACTGTCTTCCTGACAAGAACCAATTGCGTGTCTTACCCAACATGACTAACTGCGTTCCACCGATGCATAGCTATGAAGGAAATCGGCAACATCCTGAAAAATACAGCAACAGGCAGCCCGAGCTTTATACCCAACCTAGCTAAGGATATTGTTCGACTTGAAAGAGTTCCAAAAAGATTTTCTAGGATGCTACCAGGACTTGATAGTTTGGGTTATAAGGAAAGGCTGAAGAGATTAAGATTTTTTCGACCTGGAGCTTAGAGGCCGTGGAATGATCTGATACAGATATATAAAATAATGAGAGGCACAAATAGATAGGCTAGATAGTCAATATATTTTCACAAAAGTAAGAAGTGTAAAACGAGGGGGGCATAGCTTTAAATCGGGGGGGGGGGGATATAAAAGTATTCATTTTTGTCACACAGGGAGTGGTGAGTGTCTGGAACAAGGTGCCAGAGGTACTGGTAGAAGTGAGTAGAATTTTGTCTTTTGAAAAACACTTAGATAGTTAGATGGGTACGATGGATATAGAGGGATATGTGCCAATTAGGATTAGCTTAAGGGTTTAAAAATAAAGGAGTGGCATGGACATGTCAGGTGATCCACTTCGGGAGAAAGAATGTAGGGGGGAGGTATATGATAAAGGGTAGACCTATTAAGATGATAGAATCGCAGGGGGACATGGGGGTGCAGGTGAACAAGTCTCTCTGAAGGTGACAGAGCAGGCGGAGAAAGTTGTGAAGAAAGCATATAGTATGCTAGCCTTTAACAGAAGTGGTATAGAGTACAAGAGCTGGCCTTTAATGGTGCAGTTGTATAAAACATTAATTAGACCTCATTTGGAATACTGCCTCCAGTTCTGGTCGGCTTCCTACCAGAAGGACGTGGAGAGTCTGGAAAGAGTGCAGAGGAAGTTTACCAGGATGCTGCCGGGTATGAAAGGTCTGAGTTACGAGGACAGGTGAGGCAAATTGAGGCTGTTTTCCTTAGAAAGATGTAGACTTACTGGAGATCTAATAGAGGTGTACAAGATTATGAGGGGTATAGACAGAGTAAACAGGATTACACTTTTTCCTAGGATGGACTCAAATAGCACGAGGGTCACGGGATTACGGTGAGGGAGGCAAGGTATAATTTGGATGCTGGAGGGTTTTTTTCACACAGAGGGTGGTGGGGATATGGAACGCGCTGCCAAGTAAAATGGTGGAGGGAGGTACTCTGGAGTTATTTAAGAGATAATTAGAAGGGCACATTAACAGAATGGAAATGGTAAATTCTTTACCCAAAGGGTGGTTCGGGAGTGGAATGCCCTGCCTGCAGCGGTTGTAGATGCGCCACGTTTGGTGGCGTTTAAGAGGTTAGTTGATAAGTATATGGAAGAGAAGGGAATGGTTTAGTTTGGAGGGGCATTGCTTTTTATATTGGTCGGCGCAACATCGAAGGACGAAGGGCCTGTTCTGTGCTGTAATGTTCTATGTTCTATGGAAGAGTATAGTAAACTGATTTAACATAGGGATCATGAGCCTTGGGAGTCCCTGGGAAGTGTGTAAATAGATGATGATATTGATGTACTTGTTTTTATCCAACAGGTGTTTTGGTCCACCTTGTTGTCTAACGAGGGACATACACGCGATGGGTCGTGAGAGGACTGCTCTTGGATTTTTTTTTCGAGAATATCCTGGTACTCCACGTCATTAGTGTACGCTTGGCCTGGACCATTTGATGGGCAACAGCTCAGTCACGATAGCTGTGCTTTGCAGATACATATCTTTGGCCATAGATCTATAAACATAGACAGGGATCACGGGTAGAAGTGAGAACATGGGGGTGGCAGCGCGGGCTCGTTGGGCCGAAGGGCCTGTTTCCTGTGCTGTTTTGTTCTTTGTTCTTTGTATAACAAGCCAAATTTGAGACAATTTAGGGAGAATTTGTTTTGCCAATTAGCCTAAGAGCACATCTTTGGGATGTGGGAGGAAACAGGAGCACCCGGAGAAAACCCACACAAGCACGCAGAGAATGCGCAAACTCCCACGGACACAGGCCTAAATCCATGTATCTGCACAGCACAGCGATAGTCACTGAGCTGTCGTGTTGCCTATCAAATGGTCCAGGTCAAGCGTACACTAACGACGTGAAGCACTAGTTTACTCCTGAAAAATTCAAGGAGCAGCCCTGTTACACCCCATCGCGTGTATGCCCCATGTTGGACAACTAGGAGTCACTATTTCAATTAAGAGTGCCCCCCCTAACAATTAGGAGTGCCTCCCCGACAATTAAGAGTTCCCCCAGTCAATTAGGAGTGTCTGATGTAAATTAGAAGTGCCCATGTCAGGGATAGGTTTTTCACTCAGGGTGTGTGGAATCGTCTGCCAATGGTGGTGGTTGAGGCAGATTTGGTAGATCAAAGAACAGTACAGCACAGGAGCCAGTACTTTGGCTCTCCAAACCTGCACCAATCATGTGCCCTGCTAGACCATTCATTTGTATCCCTCTGTTCCCTGTCTGTTCATGTGGCTAATGATCTCAACCACTTTGCTTGGCACTGCATTCCAGGCCCTCACCACCCTGACATCTGTATTGAACCCTTGCCACCCACACCTTGAAATTGTGACCTCTTGTGCTCGTCACCTCCGAGCTGGGGAAAAGCTTCCCACTGTTCACTCTATCTATGCCCTTCATAATTTTATATACCTCTTTTAGGTCACCCTTCATTCTCCATCTTTCCAGGGAGAGCAACCCCAGTTTGCCCAATCTGTCCATACAAGACAACATCCTGATAAACATTTTCTGTACTCTCTCCAAAGCTTCCACGTCCTTCTGGTAGCGTGGCGACCAGAACTGGATGCAATATTCCAAATGTGGCCTAATCAACGTTCTTTACAGCTGCAATATCATATGCCAATTTTTATACTCTATGCCGTGTCCAATAAAGGCAAGCATGCCATATGCCTTCTTCACCATCCTCTCCACCTGCGCAACCTTTAAGGATCTGTGGACTTGCACACCCAGGTCCCTCTGTGTGTCTATACTCTTGATGGTACTGCCATTTATTGTCTAGCTCTCCCCTAGATTAGGTCTACCGAAATGCATCACTTCACATTTATCTGGATTAAATTCTGTCTGCCATTTTTCTGCCTAATTTTCCAGCCTATCCAGCCTGCCGTATTCTCTGGCAATGTTCATAACTATCCGCAAGTTCAGCAACCTTTGTGTTGTCAGCAAACTTATTAATCACACCAGCTGCATCTTCTTCCAAATCAGTTCCGTAAGGTTCCAGTACATAGCCCTGCGGAACACCACTAATCATCGACCTCTAACTGTAAAAAGATCCCTCCACTGTTACCCTCTGTCTTCCATGGTCAAGTCAATTCTGCACCCATCTAGCGAGCTCACCTTGGATCACGTGAGATTTAACCTTTCGCACCAGCCTGTCATAGAACATTATAGAGGCCCTTCAGCCCATCAAGTCTGCAGTAAACACAATCCAACACAGGCCCTACCCCTATATCCCTATATATTATAGCTACTAATCACTCTAACCTCCACTATGCTGGACACTAAAGGGTAATTTGTTAAGATGGCCAATCAACCTAACTTGCACATCTTTAGACTGTAGGAGCAAACCGGAGTACCCGGAGGGAACACACATAGACACGGGGAGAATGTGCAAGCTCTGCACGGGCAGGGACCCAAGCCAGGGATCAAACCTGGATCCCCTTGGCACTGTGAGGCAGCAGTGCTAACCACTGTGACACCTATGCCGTTATTAGTCATTCTATTTGTTTTTGTGAAAGCCCATTAGTTGTTATTGGCTTCTGAAAATGGGGCACATTCCTAATTAACACGGGCATTCCTAATTTACAGGGGGCCTCCTAATTGACAGGGGTGATTCCTAATTGACAAAGGCACTCTCAATTGACAGAGTACACTCCTAATTGACATGGACACTCCTAATTTACAGGTGGCCAATTGACTGGTGGCCAATCCTAATTAACATGGCCATTGCAAACTGACTTGGGTCACTCCAAATTGACAGGGGGAATTCCTAACTGATATAGTTACATCTAATTGACAGGTCACATCTATTAAATTCCATGTACTCATCCAGAAGTCTCTTAAAAGACACTAAGGAATTTGTCTCCACTTCCACGGACGTCAGCCGATTGTACTCAGCCAATACCTTCTGAGTCAAAAACGTACCCCTGACATCTCCCCTGTACCCACTCCCTTGCACCCTAAACCCATGCCCTGTTGTAGCGACCATTTCAGCCCTGGGAAATAGCCGCTGATAGTCCACCCTATCTACACGTCTTAACAGTATGAACAAAGGCTCCGTTCATAAAACCAACAACAGGGAAGGGAAAAGCAAGTCAGTCGCTGCAAAGGGAGGGTTAGCGTTCGACACGGGGGCTCAAACCAGGTGACAAATCCACAACTGATCTGCTGAAATGTTTCTTCGCTCAAAAGCATGAAGCGATGGGTTGGCGGCGCGGGCTCGTTGGGCCGAAGGGCCTGTTTCCCGTGCTGTTTTGTTCTTTGTTCTTTGAACCTCCATCAGGTCACATTTCATCCTTTATCTCGCCAGGGAGAAAAAGACCGAGTTCCCTCAACCTGTCCTCATAAGGCATTCAACCCAATCCAGGCAACATCCTTTTAAATCTCCTGTGCACTCTTTCAATAACTTCCACATCCCTCCTGTAATGAGGCGACCAGAAGTGAGCACAGTACTTCAAGTGGGGTCTGACTAGAATCTTATAAAGATGCAGCATTACCTCTCAGTTCTAAACTCACTCCCTCGATTAATGAAGGCCATTACACCATACGCCTTCTTAACCACATTTTCTACCTGTGAGGCCGACTTATGAGTCCTATGGGCCCGGACCCCAAGGTCCTTCTGATCCTCTGCACTGCTACGAGTATTACCCTTGATATTATATCCCTTCATCCCACTTGACCTGCCAAAATAGACCACTACACATTTACCCGAGTTGAAATCCATTTGCCACTTCTCTGCCCAGTCTTATCTATCTAGGTCATGCTGCAACTTCTGACATTCTTCCAAACTATCCTCAACACCAGAACCTTTGTGTTGTTGGCAAACTTACCAACCCATCCCTCCACTTCTTCATTCAGGTCATTTCTGAAGATGACAAACACCAAGGTTCCCAGAACAGATCCCTGGGGCACTCCACTGATGACCAATCTGTGTGCAGAAAAAGACCCAACTACAACCACTCTCTGCCTTCTCTGGGCAAGCCAGTTCTGGATCCACAAGGCAACAGCCTCTTGGATCCCATGCCCTCTCACTTTCCCAAGAAGTCATGCTTGAGAGACCTTAGCGAACGCCTTGCTGAAGTCCATATAAACTACTTGTACTTCTCTTTCTTTGTCAATGTGTTTTGTCACATTTTTAAGGAACTCAACCAGGCCTTTTAAGGGACTTTTGGATAAGTACATGGGACTAAGTAAGATAAAAGGTTATAGGTAACGCTAGTAGGTAGAACATATTCGACACAATTTGTGGGCCGAATGCTCTGTTTGTACTATAGTTTTTTTTCTGTTATATGTCTCATGTCAATTAGGGGTTCACCGTTTCAATTAGGAGTCCCACGTCAGTTGTGAATGCTGGTGCCAATTTGGAGTGACCCCTGTCAATAAGTAATGCCCTCTGTCAATTCGGAGTGTCCTTGTAAATTAAGAGTTCCCCTGTTATTTAGGTGTGGTCCAAGTCAATTGGGAGTGTCCCATGTCAATTAGCAGTGTCCTATGTCATTTAGGAGTGTCCCATGTCAATAAGGAGTGACTATTTCAATCTGGAATGCCCCAGTAAATTAGGAGTGCCCCTACTTAAGAATGTGCCTGTCAATTAAGAGAATTCCTTGTCAATTAGGAGAACCCCTGTTTATTCGGAGTACCCCTGTCAATTGGGACTGACCATGTCAATTAGAACTGCCCACTGTCAATTAGAAATGTCCCCTGTCAATTAGGAGTGCACCTGTGAATTAGGAGTACCCTGTCACTTAACATTGTCCCATGTCAATTGGGAGTGGCTGCGATAATTAGGACAGCCTTTATCAATTAGGGATGCCCCACGTCAATTAGGAGTGCCCGTGTCAATTAGGTGCCCGTCAGAATTAGGAGAACTCATTGTTAATTAGAAGTGTGATCCGTCAATTAGGAATGTCCTCTGTCAATTAGAAGTGTCTGCTTCTCTGTCAGGAGCATCCTCTGTCAATTAGGAGCACCTCCAATCAATGAGCAATGTCCCTGTCAATTAGGAATGCCCCTGTCAATTAGGAGAGTCCTCTGTTTAATTAGGAGTGCACCATGTCAATTAGGAGTGCTATGTCACTTAGATGAGCTCCATATCAATTAGCAGTGCCCCTGTTATTTAGCATGGGGCATTTATAATTGACACGGGCACTCCTAATTGACAGGGGGTACTTCTAATAAAAAGGGGCACTCCTACTTTAAAGAGGCACTCATAATTGACAACGGGCACACATAATTGACAGGGAGCATTCCAAATTTAAAGAGAGCACTCCAAATTTATAAAGGCAGTCTTAATTGACATGAAATGTTGGAGGTAAAATAATACCTCTGAGATTGTTCGTGAGTAAAAATACAGCTTTTATTCCAGAACTTTGGAAGAACTGGTTTCTCAGAATGGACTGCCAGCCTTCTCATAGAACACAAACACAAGCAAGTATTTATATATCTTAGTAACAAGTATGAAATGAACTTCCAATTCTGGGCACGAACTCTGATCTTCTTGCTTCAATCACCACACCTGCGACTGCTTTGGCATCTCTGCCCTTGAAGTTATTTGTGTGATCGCGGCTTCCCAATAACTGCTGTTTAACGATGTTCAATCAACATAAACAGAAAACGCTTTCAATGTCTGCAAAATAACATTCACACTTATTTTCACATTCACATCTGACTATTTGTCTTCATAAAAGTTAAAGAGTGAAAGACACGAACAAGTAATTTACATTCATGTCAGGAGCAATCTATAAAAATAGACAGGGATCCCGCATGTAGATGGGAACATCGGGGTGGCGGCGCGGGCTCGTTGGGCCGAAGGCCCTGTTTCACGTGCTGTTTTGTTCTTTGTTCTTTATTCTTTGTTCAATATAGAACATAGAACATAGAACATTACAGCGCAGAACACATTGACGAAGGAAGGGCGGTGGACGTAGTGTACATGGACTTTAGTAAGGCGTTTGATAAGGTGCCCCATGCAAGGCTTCTGGAGAAGGTAAGAGGGCATGTGGATCCAGAACTGGCTTGCCGGCAGAAATCAGAGAGCGGTTGTGGATGGGTCTTGTTCTGCATGGAGGTCAGTAACCAGTGAGTGCCCCAGGGATCTGTTCTGGGACCCCTGCTGTTTGTCATTTTCATAAATGACCTGGATGAGGAAGTGGAGGGATGGGTTGGTAAGTTCGTCGACGATACAAAGGTTGGCGGTGCTGTGGATTGTCTGGAGGGAAGCCAAAAGTTGCAGCGGGACATAGACAGAATGCAAGACTTGGGGGGGGGGGAGTGGCAGATGGACTTCAACGCGGATAAATGCGTAGTGGTCCATTTGGCACGAATAATGGGATGAAGGAGTACAATATAAGGTCTTAGCTGTGTTGTAGAGCAGAAGGTACATAGGCCTCGCAGGTGGAGGAAGTGGTCAAGAAGGCGTAGGTATACTGGCCTTCATTAATCGAGGAATAGAGTTTAGGAGTCAGGAATAAATGAGGCAGCTCTATAAGACTGTTGTCAGACCCCAATTGGAGTATTGTGCGCAGTTCTGGTCGCCTCATTATAGGGAGGATGTAGAGGCTATAGAGAGAGTTCAGAGGAGATTTACAAGGATTCTGCCTGGATTGGGAGGCAGGCCTTATGAACGTAGGTTGAAGGAGCTGGGACTCTTCTCACTGGAGAGACGTAGGTTGAGAGGCGACCTGATAGAGGTTTATAAAATGTTGAGAGGAATAGATAGGGAGGACTCTCAGAGACTATTTCCCCGAGCTGAAATGGTCACTACGAGAGGACACAGATTTAAGGTGCAGGGAAGCAAATACAAAGGAGATGTCAGGGGTAGGTTTTTCACTCATAGGGTGGTGAGTGAATGGAACCGACTGCCGTCGGAGGTTGTTGAGGCAAACTCACTGGGGTCTTTCAAGAGACTTCTGGATGAGTATATGGAAAAGAATAGGATAGGGGGTTATAGATAGGTCTGTGGATTGGTAGATGTGATCGGCGCAACTCGTGGGCCGAAGGGCCTGTTTGTGCTGCATTGTTCTATGTTCTATGTTCTAACTTGCAGATCATTAGACATAATGGGACAATGTAGAATGGTTTATCCATGTCTGCAGATCTTTGCATTGTAGGAGGAAATCAGAGAACCTTGAGGAAATCCACTTTGACACGAGGAGAATATTAAAATCACTGTCAATTGGAAGGTGGAATTGGTCTTGATGCTGTGAGGCAGCAGTACTAACGACTGCGCCACAAATGAGCCTATTTAACGTTTCCTCGTAAGACAACTGTCCATACGAGGGATCGTCCTTGTGAACTTTCTCTGGATTGGCTCCAATAAAATCATATCATTCCTTAAATAAATGATCAAAAACTCCTCTCAGTGCTCTGGACGTGGTCTTGCCAGGACCCTGTACAGTTGCAGCAAGACTTCCCGTCTCGTATAATATTCAATATTATGTTAACCTCCCTGTTTACCTGTGGTACCTGGATGCTAGCTTTCTGTGCCCCCATCCCCCGACCCCAAATCCTTTTATATGGGAGCTTTCTGCAGTTTTTGTCCATTCAACAGCTGGCATTTAAGAGGGAAATACAGAGCCATTGCCACCGTAATAATTCTCTTTACAAACCTCTGTATAAATTGCCTTCCATTGGAATATTACCTGCTGACGGATTCATCCCCAGAAATGATCTAGAACATAGAACATTACAGCACAATACAGGCCCTTTGGCCCTCAATGTTGCACCAACCAGTGGAACTAATCTAATGACCCTCTAACCTAAACGATTCCAATATCATCCATATGCTTGTCTAATAACCATTTGAACGCCCTTAAAGTTGGCGAGTCCATGACTGTTGCAGGCAGGGCATTCCACACCCTGACTACCCTCTGAGTAAAGAACCTACCTCTGACATCCTATACTTATCACCCCTTCATTTAAAGCTATGTCCCCTCGTGTTAGCCATCACCATCCGAGGAAGAAGGCTCTTTCTGTCCACCATTTATAACCCTCTGATCATCTTGTATGCCTTAATTAGGTCACCTCTTAACCTTCTTATCTCTAACAAAAACAACCTCAAGTCCCTCCTTCCCACCATACAAGGCAACATCCTCCCAAATCTTCTTGGCACCCTTTCCAATGCTTCCACATCGTTCTTATAATATGGTGAACTGTACGCAATACTCCAAGTGCACCAGAGTTTTGTACAGCTGCAACATGAACATCTCGAACATCATCACCAATCTGTCCCACTATCTATTCACTGTTTAGCGGTTTTTCAGTTAGTGATGGAGTAAATGAGCACCTCCACTCTGAGATTAAACATCTGCACCCTACCGTAGCTCCTGTTAACAATAGTCACTGAATAATTCTCCGGAGATTTGAGACAGACACTAGCTTCTGTGAGGTTCTGATAGAACATGTTTCATTTATTCCTTCCATTTCTTGTATCCTCTGTGTCTCTATCTCTGTCTCTTTTTTCATCTCTCTCTCTGACATTCCTCTCTCCTTCCCTCTGCCTCACACACTCTCACTGCCTGTTTGTCTTTCTCTCTCTCTCTCAAAGAACAAAGAACAAAAGAGCACGCGCCGCCACCCGATGTTCTCACATTTACCCGCGATCCCTGTCTATGTTTATACATCTATGGATTAAAAACAAAATTTGAGATAATTTAGGGAGAATTTGTTTTGCCAATTAGCCTAAGAGCACATCTTTGGGATGTGGGAGGAAACCGGAGCAGCCAGAGAAAACCCACGCAAGCACGGGGAGAATGCGCAAACTCCCACAGACACAGGCCCAAATCCATGTATCTGCACAGCACAGCGATAGTCCCTGAGCTGTCGTGTTGCCCATCAAATGGTCCAGGTCAAGCGTACACTAACGACGTGAAGCACTAGGATATTCTCGAAAAAAATCCAAGAGCAGTCCTCTCACGACCCATCGCGTGTATGCCCCTCGTTAGACAACAAGGTGGACTAAAGCACCTGTAGGATAAAAACAAGTACATCAATATCATCATCTATTTACACACTTCCCAGGGACTCCCAAGGCTCATGATCCCTATTTTAAATCAGTTTTCTATGCCCCTCCATTCCCATTCTGTTCATGTGCCCATCTAAGTATTTCTTAAATAACTCCAGAATGCCTGCCTCCACCACTTTACTTGGCAGCGCATTCCATACCCCCACCACCCTCTGTGTGAAAAAACTCCCTCTAGCATCCAAATTATAACTTATCCCTTCACCCTAAGCCCTTGATCCCTAGTGCTGTTCGAGTCCATCCGAGGAAAGAGCTTAACCGTGTTTACTCTATCTATACCCCTCATAATCTTGTACACCTCTATTAGATCTCCTCTAAGTCTACGTCTTTCTGAGGAAAACAGTCCCAATATGCCTAACCTATCCTGGTAACTCAGACCTTCCATGCCAGGCAGCCTCCTGGTAAACCTCCTCTGCACTCTCTCCAGAGTCTCCACGTCCTTCCGGAAGTAGGGTGACCAGAACTGGATACAGTATTCCAAATGAGGTCTAACCAACGTTTTATAGAAATGCAACATTAAAGGCCAGCTCTTGTACTTTATATTCCTTCCTATAAAGGCTAACATACTATATGCTCTTTTCACAACCTTCTCCAATTGCTCTGCCACCTTCAGAGACTTGATCACCTGTACCCTGAGGTCTCTCTGCGTTTCTACCCTTTATCATATACCTCACCCCTACATTCTTTCTCCTGAAATGCATCACCTCACATTTATCAGGATTGAATTCCATCTGTTATCTGTCTGCCCAAGCTACCAGCCTATCTATGTCCTGCTGCATTGCCTAACAATGCTTCTCACTATCGGCAAGTCCAGCCATCTTTGTATCTTCTGCAAACTTGCTGATCACTCCCCTTACTCCCTCTTCCAAGTCATTTATATATATTACAGAAAGAAAAGGCCCCAGTACCGAGCCCTGCGGCACACCACTAGTGACCGACCTCCAGGTGGAAAAACACCCTTCCACTATTATTCTCTTTCTCCTATTACCAAGCCAGTTACTTAATCATCTAGCTACCTGTCCTTGTATCCCATTAGCCTTGACCTTCTCAACTAACCTCCCATGAGGGACTTTGTCAAACAACCTCCCATGAGGGTCTCTCTCTCTCTCTGTCTGACTATCCCTCTGTCATTCTTTCACTGTCATTTCATCTGTCTCTCTTTCTCTCTCTCTCTCTCTTCATGATATGTTACTGTCAGTCCCTGTCCTTCTCTCGGCACCCTGCCCACACTTCTCACGCTTACGTTGCCTCCTTGTCTCTCTCTGACGCTTTCTCTGTCATTTTCTCCCTGTCACTTCTGCACCATTTCTCTCTCTTTATCTGCCACACTCTCTTTCTATTTCTGTTTCTCTCATTCCCTCCATTTCTCTTTGTCTCTTCCTCCCTATTCCTCAGCTCTTTGTTGATACATCTCAATCACTCCCTATCTCATTCTGTATCTGTCTGCTCTTCGCCATTTAATTCTCCACCCGCATTTGTTTCACTCTCTCATTTTTTCTCTTGCTTTGCGTCACTTTCACTACTTCCATCTCACTCTGTCCCTTTTTCTTCATCTCTCTTTTTCTGTCTATTTGGGCTATCTATTTTCCTATCTCACTCTTCCCACTCTGTCCCCATTGTTGTAGCCATATTATTCTGTCCCATGCTTTGACTTTCTTTCTCGCATGTTTTCTTTGTCTTTCTCACTTTATCTTTGTTTTTTTATGTCTTTCTCTTCTTTTTTCTGCCTTTCTTTCCATCTTTCATTTCATTTCTCCATTTCTATCATTATTTAGCTCTCTTTCCATTTCCTCCTCTCTCTGGCAAATGGGAGGCAGATAATTTATTAACCTCATTGAGTTTTTTGAAAAAGTGACCAAAGAGGTGGATGGGGGTAAGGCGGTTGATGTGGTATATATGGACTTTAGTAAGGCGTTCGATAAGGTGACCCATGGAAGGCTTCTGCAGAAAATGCAGATGTATGGGATTGAGGGTGATTTAGCGAATTGGATTAGGAATTGGTTAGCTGGTAGAAGTCAGAGGGTGGTGGTTGATGAAAGATATTCATCGTGGAGTTTGGTTACAAGTGGTGTACATCAGGAATCTGTTTTGGGGCCCCTGCTGTTTGTAATTTTAATAAATGATCTGGATGAGGGCATTTAAAGATGGATTAGAAAATTTGCGGATGACTCCAAAGTCGGAGGAGTGGTAGATAGTGAAGAAGGGTCTTCTAGTTTGCAGAGAGACTTGGACAAGTTGCAGAGCTGGGCCGAGAGGTGGCAAATGGAGTTTAATGTGGAAAAGTGTGAGGTAATACACTTTGTCAGGAATAACAAATGTGTAGAGTATAGGGCTAATGGTAGGACTCTTAATAGTGTTGATGAACAGAGGGATCTTGGTGTATATGTGCATAGTTCCCTGAAGGTTGGCAATCAAGTTGATAAGGTTGTTAAGAAGGCATACGGAGTCTTAGCTTTTATTGGTAGGGGGATTGAATTTCGGATCCGCGACGTCATGTTGCAACTGTACAAAACTCTAGTGCGGCTACACTTGGAATATTGTATGCAGTTCTGGTCCCCGCATTATAATAAAGATGTGGAGGCATTGGAGAGGGTACAGAGGAGGTTTACCAGGATGTCGCCTGGTATGGAAAGCGGGTCTTATGAGGAGAGGCTGAGGGATTTGAGGTTGTTTTCGTTAGAAAGGAGGCGGCTAAGAGGAGACCTTATTGAAACATATGAGATGATTAGAGGTTTAGATAGGGTGGACAGTGATGGTCTTTTTCCTAGGATGGAGAAAGCTAGCACGAGGGGTATAGCTTTAAATTAAGGGGTGGTGGTTATAGGATGGATGTCAGAGGTAGGTTCTTTACCCAGAGGGTGGTAAGGGCATGGAATGCCCTGCCTGCGTCAGTTGTAGATGCACCAAGTTTGGTGGCGTTTAAGAGGTTAGTAGATAAGTTTATGGACAAATAGGGAATGGTTTAGTTTGGAGGGTCATTGCTTTTTCCTAATTGGTCGGCGCAACATCGAAGGCCGAAGGGCCTGTTCTGTGCTGTAATGTTCTATGTTCTAATGATAAAAGGGTTGACCTCTTGTCTAAATTACGTAATTGATGTCAAATTTATAAGAAAGCCATGGACATTCTCACAGACTTAGACATTCCGATCGTTGAATGAGTTGCAGAATTGATTGATTGGGAATGTGATCACATTCTTCAATTGCTCTCGGAACATGGACTGGGTAATGGCGTAGATAGCAGTGTTTGTGCAACAACTCAGGAGCTGGAACATAAAGCCCAATTCCTGAACATAAGAATCCATCCAAACTGACAAATACAAGACATCATACATCCTCCTCCATATGGAATAAACCATTAATGTTGACCACAACAGGATGAAGTTGGCTGAAATAAGAAACAAGAAAATGATGGATTTCCTGCGATTCTCCATCTCTGGATCCCTGAGATTCTCTCCACTGCTGAGTGCCCGGAGTCGTCTGCGGGCTCTGCTTCTCACTAAAATGTGTCTGACAGTGAAAGCGTTGAGCAACAGAATCAGGATGAATGGGATACCTGGTGTTAGAATGTGGTGGAGGAATTCAATTGTTCCCCAGACTGGAGAATACATAACATCCCACGTGGAATGACAAAACCAGGGAAAGTTCATGAAAAAATACTCTCCCGATAGCATAAAATACCAGAAAATGTTCTTTGAACAGCTCAGAACCGTCACTGTTCCTAGAACCACAGTCGCTGATTTCTCACTGCAATATTTACTTTTCAACTTGGGGCAGCAAATGGCCACAAATCGATCAAAGGTGAACGTGACGGTGAACCAGACAGAACAGTCAGTGGCTGCATACAGCAGGACAGCGTGGATGTTACACACAGGAAGTGATTGCAGGAAATAAAACTGATCCCAATAAAGAATGGGAATCTGTCTCAATATCAAGTCGAGGATAACGACCAACAAATCCCCTGCTGACATGGCAACCAGGTAACGAGTGACACATTTAGACAGACCACATTTTCTGCAGGAAATAATCACAATCGTGACAATGTTCACTGGAAAGAAGAAAAAGAAATAATGCAATGATTCATAAAAGAATGTTGTCAAAGTCACCAGTTCAAATGAAAAAAATAATAACATACTGAAGAAACTGTTATTGAGTCGGTTGGTCCACAATCTCAGAATTTTGTACCTTTCCTCTAACAGAAGAAGAAAATAACAAACGACAAAGATCAGTACAACATAGGGGCAGGCCTCTTGGCCCTCAGAACCTGTACTGAACATGATATCAGTCTAAACTAAAATTGTATGCACTTATGGAGTCCGTATACATATATTCTATTCATCTATTCATCTAGATGGTCAGAAGATACTGCTAGTTCACCTGCTCCACCATCACCATCTGTGTAAAAAATTGTCTCACGTATCTTCTTTGACCTTTTCCCCCTGCAATTTAAACCTATGTCCCATTGTACATGAACTTTGTAACCTCAGAAGAAGCCGCGTGTTATGACATGTCCATGACACTCGTAATTTTGTAAACCTGTTAGGTCATCCCTCAAGGTCCACCCAGTGGGAACAAACTGCGTCTATTCAAACTTTGCTCATACTAAATGCGCTCCTGACTAGGCAACATCCTCGTAAAACATTCCTGTATCCTCTCCAAAGCATCCTTCCGTGAGTGTGGCGACCAGAATTATGCACAATATTCCAAAAGAGGCCAAACTATGATTCTGTACGGCTTCAGCACTTCCTGTCAACTTTCATATTCAACTGATGAAGGCAAGCATGCTTTATGTCTTCTTGACTACCTTACCACCTGCTTTACCGTGTTAAGTGATCAGTGGTCACGTTGTAATGAACCTAGTCAAAAATAAATGTGTACACTACATTCAGAAGGAGATGTTAGGGATCTAAAGGAGTGTACGGTTTATAGGAAGGAACTTAAGAAGGAAACTAGGAGTCAGAAGGGGTCATAAGAAGGCCTTGTCAGGTAATATTAAGGAGAACTCTGAGGCGTTCTACAAATATGTGAAGAGTAAAAGGATGAGATGTGAAGGAATAGGAAAGTTTGTACAGAACCGGTAGCAAAAGCAGAGGTGCTTAATGAATACCTTACTTCAGTCTTCAAGGTTGAAAAAGATCTGGGTAGTTGTACTGCAGGCTTATCGTGGACTGAAAAGATTGAGTGTGTGGACGTTAAGAAAGAGGGTGTGTTGGAAATTTTGAATAGCATCAGGATAGATAAGTTGCTGGGACCGGATGGGATGTTGCTGTGGGAGGCAAGGGAAGAGATACAGAGCATCTGGCGATGATGTTTGCAAATTGATGGAGACGGGGATGTTACTGGAAGATTCGAGGATTACAGATGTGGTTCTGAGATTCAAGAAAGGAGATAGGGGTAACACAGGAAATTACCGACCAGTGAGTCTAACTTCAGTGGTTGGTAAGTCGATGGAGAAGATCCTGAGGGACAGGATTTATAAATAGTTAGAGAAGATTAGTATGCTGAAAAGTAGGCAGCACAGCTTTGTCAAAGGCAGGTGGTACCTTCTGAGCCTGGTTGAGTTCTTTGAAAATGTGACTAAACACATTGATGAAGGAAGAGCGGTGGATGTGATTTATATGGAGTTCAGCAAGGTGTTTGATAAGGTCCCCCATGCAAGACTATTTGAGAAAGTGAGAGGACATGAGATCCAATAGACTGCTGCTTTGTGGGTCCAGAATTGGCTTGCCTGCAGAAGGCAGAGAGTTTTTGTGGATGGGTCTTTTTTTCTGCTTGGAGAGCTGTCACCAGTAGAGTGCCACACGGACCTGTTTGAGGACCCTTGTGTTTGTAATGTTCATAAATGACCTGGAAGAGGAAGTGGAGGGATGGGTTGGTACGTTTGCTGACAACATGAAGGTTAGTGGTGTTGTGATAGTTTGGAGGGAAGTCAGAAGTTGCACCGAGACATAGGTAGAATGGAAAGCTGGACAGAGAAGTGGCAGATGAACTTCAACCCCGATCAATGCGTAGTGGTTCATTTTGGCAGGTCCAATGGGATGAAGGAGTATAATATTAAAGGTAAGACTCTTTAGAGTGTGAAGAGCATCAGAAGGACCATGGGGTCCAGGTCCATCAGACTCTTAAATAAGCCTCATAGGTAGAGGATGCGGTTAAGAAGGCGTACTGGCCTTCATCCATCGAAGGATTGAGTTTAGGAGTCAGGAGATATTGTACAGCTTTATAAGACCCGTGTCAGACCCCACTTGGAGGACTGTGCTCAGTTCTGGTCGCCTCGTTACAGGAAGGATGCGGAAGATTGAAAGGGTGCAGAGGAGATTGACAAGGATGTTGCCTGGGTTGGGTGGCATGCCTTATGAGGACAGGTTGAGGGAAGTCGGTCTTTTTTCCTTGGAAAGATGAAGGATGAGAGGTGACCTGATAGGGGTCTATAACATCTTGAGAGGTATAGATTGGGTGGATTCTCATACAGTTTTTTTTTCCAGGGTTGAAAAAGTTGCTACGAGGGGACACAGGTTTAAGATGCTGGGGAATAGGTACAGATGTCAGGGTAAGTTTTTTTTTTCATTCAGAGTGTGGTGGGTGAGTAGAATTGGCTGTCGTCGGTGGTGCTGGATGCAAATTCGATAGGGTCTTTTCAGAGACTTCTGGATGAATGGGGTCTGCATAGGATTGAGGGTTATAGGTAAGTCTAGTAGGTAGAGATATGATCAGTACAACTTGTAGAACGAAGGGCCTGTTTGTACTGTAGTATTTTGTGTGTGTTCTATGTTCTAGTGTTACGAAGAAATTAAATTGACAGACACAAAATGGTTCCCTAGCACACAAAACGGACTCTGGGAAGGGATATTAAAAGACACTGGCTTTTGCACAGACAGTTACACAAAAAAACTATCTGAATTGCTGCAAAAAACTGGTCAGAGCTTGAATCACTTTAGATAAGAGCAGACTCAGAACATTGAGCTTGATAATCAGGTCAGCCATTGATGGGGACAAAAATGCATAAATGTAACAAGATCAGCTCCTGAATATATAGATTGAAATCAGCCATTGATAGCGGACATAACTGCATAAATAGATCCATTCTATGTTCAATGATGTGTTAACAGCCCATGTCCATACCTGTCTGCTTGTAACGATATGTTAACTGATGATGTCCGTATCTGTCTACTCAACTTGTAACAATGTGCTTATGTCCTTACTGCCTATTGGCTAAAAGTTGTAAAGATGGTCAAGTACCATTGTGTAGTAGAGAAAGTAGCTGTCACGCACCGTGGAGTACGAGTACCTTCTCCCAAAGTTTTGTCTGAAATAAAGCTGTTTTGTTGAACCTCCAAGTCTGATTCCAAAGCGGTAAATTACCCGCAACAATTGGCGTAGTCAGCAAGGAACCCATTGCTGGTAAGTTTGATTGATTGGCGCAATCAGAAAGCCGGGATGGAAATCACTGAATCTGTTCTAATTATGCAAGGTAAATGATACAGTTTTGAAGGAGTAAAATTGAGGGTATTTATAATGATGAAAAACCATTGTATATGGTTAAGTGATAAGTACTAACTGCTGATGGTACAGTGATAATTATTGATTGACTGTTGCTAATGCTGACTAACTAGAGGACAAGGAACTGCCTGTTTCAAATGTGCATCTTTAACCCGGTTGTTAAAAGGGGATATCCCCGATGTGAAGGTTGGGATCCTGAAGTGGGTGTAGAAACACCAAGGGCACTTAGAATTGTGAAGTACAAGTGGCAAAGGTCGGTTAACATCAAACTCTGTAGTGGTGAACAAATACAGAATGTGCCACCTGTTTGCATGAAAGTTTGTACACTTGACTACTGGACTGTCAATATTGTAAAGTGGTGCAAAAAAGAAGCTGATCAACTCTGACTTAGAGTCGGACTCCGGTGGAGAAACACATTGCCTTGGCGGTAATAGTCTGTGGTGACATACCAACCAACTTGAACTGCTTCTTACTTGTTGCCATCAAATCATTGAATAGATTTACCTCGTACTAAGTTGATCTTTCTGAACACCCTAGTTATGACTGGAACACTACAATCAAATTCAAGACATAGGGATCTGCGTGTTATACTGCAAGAGTCGTGGTGAGCCTATAGGTACAAGATTTAAAGTGGGAAAATAATTAAATGACATTGATTGCGACACGGATTACTAAAGTGAAGTGCAGGAGCTATGATTAGGGACCGCTGATGGAACATCTGGACTGAATATTGTGTGAAGTTCTATTTCAAAAAGATGTAAATGCATTTGCAGCATTGCAGAGAAGGAATACTGGCTAATATTTAAACTGCAGTTTTATTTTGCTAGTATATGTTGGATAAATGTGAATATATCTATTTTGGTAGCAAACACTAGAAAGCAGACAGTTAGCCTAATGGCCATAAATTAGAACAGAGAAGTGTGCAACGAGAACTGGGTGACCACGTACTCCAGTGATGAAAGCAAGTGCACAGTTAAAGCAGGCAGGAAAGAAGACAAATGATATGTAAGCCTTTGTATGGAGAAGATTTGAGGATAGAATATAGGCATTTTAGTCCAATTGTACAGGGCATAGAACATAGAACATAGAACATTACAGCACAGAACAGGCCCTGCGGCCTTCGATGTTGCGCCGACCAATATAAAAAGCAATGCCCCTCCAAACTAAACCAAAACCTTCTCTTCCGTATACTTATCAACTAACCTCTTAAACGCCACCAAACTTGGCGCATCTACAACTGCTGCAGGCAGGGCATTCCACTCCCGAACCGCCCTTTGGATAAAGAACATGCCTCTGATATCCATCCTATAACTATCACCCCTTAATTTAAAGCTGTGTCCCCTCGTGCTAGCTTTCTCCATCCTAGGAAAAAAGGCTATCACTGCCCACCTTATCTAAACCTCTAATCATCTTATATGTTTCGATTAGGTCCCCTCTTAGCCTCCTCCTTTCTAACGAAAACAACCTCAAATTCCTCAGCCTCTCTTCATAAGACAAGCCCTCCATACAAGGCAAAATCCTGGTAAACCTCCTCTGTACCCTCTCCAATGCCTCCACATCTTTCTTACAATGTGGGGGCCAGAACTGCACACAATACTCCAAGTGCGGCCGCACTAGAGTTTTGTACAGTTGCAACATGACGTTGCGGCTCCGAAATTCAATTCCCCTACCAATAAAAGCTAAGACTCCGTATGCCTTCTTAACAAACCTTATCGACTTGACTGCCTACTTTCAGGATCTATGCACATACACACCAAGATCCCTCAGTTCATCAAGACTACTAAGAATCCTACCATTAGCCCTATACTCTACACATTTATTATTCCTGCCATAGTGCATTACCTCACACTTTTACACATTAAACTCCATTTGCCACCTCTCGGCCCAGCTCTGCAACTTGTCCAAGTCTCTCTGCAAACTATAACACCCTCTTCACTATCTACCACTCCACCGACTTTAGTGTCATCTGCAAATTTACTAATCCATCCTTCAATCCCCTCATCCAGATCATTTATAAAAATTACAAACAGCAGGGGCCCCAAAACAGACCCCTGAGGTACACCACTTGTCACCGAACTCCACGATGAATATCCCCCATCAACCACCACCCTCTGTCTTCTATCTGCTAGCCAATTCCTAACCCAATTAGCTAAATCACACTCTATCCCATACATCTGCATTTTCTGCAGAAGTCTTCCATGGGCCACCTTATCAAACGCCTTACTAAAGTCCATATATTACCACATCAACCGCCTTACCCCCATCCACCTCTTTGGTCACTTTTTCAAAAAACTCAATAAGGTTAGTAAGGCATGACCTACCCTTCACAAAACCATGCTGACTATCCCCAATCAATTCATTTCTCTCTAACTAACTATAAATCCTATCCCTAATAATTCTCTCCAATACTTTGCCCACAACAGAAGTAAGACTCACTGGCCTTTAATTCCCTGGAAGGTCTCTCTTCCCCTTCTTGAACAATGGGACCACATTCGCTATCCTCCAGTCCTCCGGAACCACACCCGTAACCAACGACGACCTGAAGATCAGAGCCAGAGGCTCTGTAATCTCCTCTCTTGCCTCCCAGAGAATCCTAGGGTAAATCCCGTCCGGCCCAGGGGACTTATCCAACTTCAAACCCTCGAGAATATCTAGCACATCTTCCCTATCTACTTCGATACCTTCCAGTTTGCTACCCTGCACCTCAGTGTTCTCCATAACTACATTTACATCACCCTGCGTGAATACCGAAGAGAAATACTTATTCAGTGCCTCTCCAATCTCCTCAGGCTCCACGCACAACTTCCCACTGCTGTCTATGACTGGCCCTAATCTTGTCCTAACCAATCTTCTATTCTTAACATATCTAAAGAAAGCTTTAGGATTCTCCTTAATCCTATCAGTCAAAGTCTTCTCGTGTCCTCTCTTAACTCTCCTCAATTCACTCTTTAGCTCCCTCCTGGAGCATGGTGAGCACACAACTGGAGTATTGTGTTCAGATTTGGTGTCATTATAAGAATGTATTGGCTATGGAGGGAGTTCAGCGATGGTTTACCAGACTGATTCCTGGGGATGGCAGGATTGTCATACGTGCAGATATTAAGTTGGTTAGGATTGTATTCGTTGGATGTTTAAAGTGTGAGAGGGGGAACTCACTGAAAATTGTAAAATTCTATCAGCATTAGGCGTCCCCCTGTGACTGGAATCTGAACTTCTGAACAAATCAAAATCAGTAAGGATATTCAACAACACCTCCTCTACGATCATCCTTAACATTTCTGCCGCACAAGGCTATGCTCTGAACTTCCAATATAACAAAGAACAAAACAGCATGGGAAACAAGCCCTTCGGCCCAATGATCCTGCGCCACCACCCCGATGTTCCCACCTCTACCCGTGATCCCTGTCCATGTTTATAGATCTATGGATTAAAAACCAAATTTGAGACAATTTAGGGAGAATTTGTTTTGCCAATTAGCCTAAGAGCACAACTTTGGGATGTGGGAGGAAACCGGAGCACCCGGAGAAAACCCACGCAAGCACGGGAAGAATGCACAAACTTCCACAAACAGAGGCCCAAATCCATATATCTGCACAGCATAGCGATCGTCACTGAGCTGTCGTGTTGCCAATCAAATGGTCCAAGTCAAGCGTACACTAACGACGTGAAGCACTAGGATACTCTCGAAAAAAATCCAAGAGCAGCCCTCTCACAAACCGTCGCTTGTATGCCACTCGTTAGACAACAAGGTGCACCAAAGCACCTGTAGTATAAAAACAAGTACATCAATATCATCATCTATTTACACACTTCCCAGGGTCTCCCAAGGCTTATGATCCCTATTGTAAATCAGTTTTCTATGCCCCTCCATTCCCATTCTGTTCATGTGCCCATCTCAGCGTTTCTTAAATAACTCCAGAGTACCTGTCTCCACCATTTTACATGGCAGCGCATTCCATAACCCCACCATCCTCTGTGTGAAAAAACTCCCTCTAGAGTCCAAATTATACCTTATCCCCTCACTCTAAGCCCTTGACCCCTAGTGCTGTTCGAGTCCATCCTAGGAAACAGCTTAACCGTGTTTGTAATTTTTATAAATGATCTGGATGAGGGAATTGAAGGATGGATTAGTAAGTTAGCAGATGACACTAAAGTCGGTGGAGTGGTAGATAGTGAAGAGGGGTGTTATAGTTTGCAGAGGGACTTGGACAAGTTGCAGAGCTGGGCCGAGAGGTGGCAAATGGAGTTTAATGTGGAAAAGTGTGAGGTAATGCACTACGGCAGAAATAATAAATGTGTAGAGTATAGGGCTAATGGTAGGATTCTTAGTAGTCTTGATGAACAGAGGGATGTTGGTGTGTATGTGCATAGATCCCTGAAAGTAGGCAGTCAAGTTGAGAAGGTTGTTAAGAAGGCATATGGAGTCTTAGCTTTTATTGGTAGGGGGATTGAATTTCGGAGCCGCAACGTCAGTTGCAACTGTACAAAACTCTAGTGCGGCCGCACTTGGAGTATTGTGTGCAGTTCTGGTCCCCACATTATAAGAAAGATGTGGAGGCATTGGAGAGGGTACAGATGAGGTTTACCAGGATGTTGCCTGGTATGGAGGACAGGTCTTATGAAGAGAGGCTGAGGGATTTGAGGTTGTTTTCGTTAGAAAGAAGGAGGCTAAGAGGAGACCTTATTGAAACATATAAGATGATTAGAGGTTTAGATAGGGTGGACAGTGATAGCCTTTTTCCTAGGATGGAGAAAGCTAGCACGAGGGGACAAAGCTTTAAATTAAGGGGTGATAGTTATAGGACGGATATCAGAGGTAGGTTCTTTACCCAAAGGGTGGTTCGGGAGTGGAATGCCCTGCCTGCAGCAGTTGTAGATGCGCCAAGTTTGGTGGCGTTTAAGAGGTTAGTTGATAAGTATATGGAAGAGAAGGGAATGGTTTAGTTTGGAGGGGCAACATTGTTTTCGATGCGCAACATCGAAGGCCGAAGGGCCTGTTCTGTGCTGTAATGTTCTATCTTCTATGTTCTATGTTCTATCCCATACATCTGCATTTTCTGCAGAACTCTTCCATGGGCCACCTTATGAAACGCCTTACTAAAGTCCATATATACCACGTCAACCGCCTTACCCCCATCCACCTCTTTAGTCACTTTTTCAAAAAACTCAATGAGGTTAGTAAGGCATGACCTACCCTTCACAAAACCATGCTGACTATCCCCAATCAATTCATTTCTCTCTAAATAACTATAAATCCTATCCCTAAGTATTCTCTCCAATACTTTGCCCACAACAGAAGTAAGTCTCACTGGCCTATAATTCCCTGGAAGATCTCTGTTCCCCTTATTGAACAACGGGACCACATTCGCTATTCTCCAGTCCTCCGGAACCACACCCGTAACCAACGACGACCTGAAGATCAGAGCCAGAGGCTCTGCAATCTCCTCTCTTGCCTCCCAGAGAATCCTAGGGTAAATCCCGTCCGGCCCAGGGGACTTATCCAGCTTCAAACCCTCGAGAATATCTTGCACCTCCTCCCTATCTACTTCGATACTTTCCACTTTGCTACCCTGTACCTCAGTGTTCTCCATAACTACATTTACAACCCCCCTCGTGAATACCGAAGAGAAATATTTATTCAGTGCCTCTCCTATCTCTTCAGGCTCCACGCACAACTTCCCACTGCTGTCTATGACTGGCCCTAGTCTTGTCCTAACCAATCTTCTATTCTTAAAATATCTAAAGAAAGCTTTCGGATTCTCCTTAATGCTATCAGCCAAAGTCTTCTCGTGTCCTCTCTTAGCTCTCCTCAATTCACTCTTTAGCTCCCTCCTGGCTAATTTATAGCTATCCATTGCACTAACTGAGCCTTCAAGCCTCATCCCGACATAAGCCTCCTTTTTCCTTTTAACCAGCAAATCAACTTTTTTTGTACACCAAGGTTCTCGTACTCGACCATTTCCTCCTTGCCTGACAGGGACATACTTATCAAGGACTCGCAGCAGCTGCTCCTTGAATAAGCTCCACATTCCAGATGTTCACAGTCCCTGTAGTTTCCTAGTCCAATCTATGCACCCTAATTCTCTCCTGATGGCCTCATAATTACCCTTCCCCCAGCTATAACTACTGCCCCCAGCTTCATGCCTATCCCTATCCATGACTAAGGTGAACGTAACCGAATTATGGTCACTATCACCAAAATGTTCACTAACTTCCAAGCCTAACAACTGGTCTGGCTCATTGTCCAACACCAAATACAATGTAGCCTCACCTCTAGTTGGCCTATCTACATACTGAGTCAAAAAACCTTCCTGCACCCTTTGTACGAAAACTGACCCCTCTAACGAGCTAGAGCTATAGCTATTCCAATCAATATTAGTAAAATTAAAGTCCCCCATAACAATTACCCTATTACTTTCACTCCTGACCAGAATTGACTTGGCAATCCTTTCCTCAACCTCTCTAGAACTTTTAGGAGGTCTATAAAAGACTCCCAACAGGGTGACCTCTCCTCTCCTGTTTCTAATCTCAGCCCATACTGCCTCAACAGACAAGTCCTCATCAAACTTTTTTTCTGTCAAAGTGATACAGTCTTTGACTAATAATGCCACTCCTCCCCCCTTCTACCTCCTTCTCTACTCCGACTAAAGCATTTGAACCCCGGAACCTACAACATCCATTCTTGTCCCTGCTCTACCCAAGTCTCTGAAATGGCCACAACATCGAAGTTCCAGGTACTAGTCCAAGCTGCATGTTCCTCCCCCTTATGCGAATACTCCTTGCATTAAAGTATACACATTTCAAACCATGCCCTACCCCACCCGTACGCTGCTGTGTTTTACAGCTTTCCTCTATGACCCCCTTACTCTCATCCCTCTTAGCACCCCAACTACTTAGGATCCCACCCCCCCCCGAATCAGTTTAAAGCCCCCTGCATAGCCTTAGCAAATTTTCCCCCCAAGATATTAGTTCCCCTCTGGTTCAGGTGTAGACCATCTCTCTTGTAGAGGTCCCACCTATCCCAGAATGACTCCCAATTGTTCAGGAACCTGAACCCCTCCCTCCTGCACCATCCCCGCAGCCACGAGTTCAAACATTCCCCCTCTCTATTCATCTCTAAACTATCCCTTGGCACAGGCAAGAGTCCAGAGATAACCACTCTACCAGTTTTTGCCTTAAGTTCCACCCCAACTCCATAAATTTCTGCTTAATATCCCCCTCCCTCGTCCCTCCTATATCATGTGTCCACACATGAACTATGACCTGGGGTTGACTCCCCTCTCCCTTAAGAATCTTAAAAACCCGATCTGCGACATCCTGGACTCCAGCCCCTGGGAGGCAACACACCAGCCCTGAGTCACTTTTATTACTATTTACTCTCCTATCTGTCCCTCTAACTATGGAGTCTCCAATCACTAGGCCTAATCCCCTATTCCCCCTACCCACCTGAGCATTCTCAGCAGGCTCACCCCCAGAGACCTGCTCCCTTTGGTCATCTCCAGTTGATTCTTCCTCACCTGTAGCCTCCAAGACAGAAAATTTGTTTTGGAGGGGAACAGCCCCAGGGGATTGTCTACCCGATTGCTTCTTACCCATCCTCCGATTAGATACCCAAGAATCACTTTTAGGAGTGACGATCTCCTTATCACTCCTTCCAATATCCTCCTCATCCTCTCGGATTATCCTGAGTTCCTCCAATTCCAGCTCCAGCTCCTTAACACGATCCTCAAGGAGCTGCAAATGGGCACACTTCCTGCAGGTATAATCAGCAGGAACACTACTGGTGTCCTTCACCTCGTACATATACAGGAGTTGCAACAGACTGCCTGCACTGCCATCCCTGATACTTTAATTTACTTTAAGGAGAGAGAGAAAACAAACTTTCCACACACTTTTATTATTAGGTTAGAGGAGGGGGGAGGGTGGGATACTCTACCAGTGTAGAGTATCGGGTTTCCTCTCTGGACCAATTTATAGAGACAGAAAAAACTACAACTACCGGCAGCCTCCTAATGACGACTTCCGGTTTCTTGTTAGTTTAAATAAAAACGGCAAAAACTACCCCCGCTAGCTATTTTAAACAAAGATAAAAGTTAAAAAAGTACTTAACACTCGAACGTCACGCTTTCCAAAATCGCTGCATCTCCGGGCTGCTCCAAGGGAACAATGAGGCCGATACCCACTGTTAGTACTTATATCGCTAGAAAACTACAACTACCGGCAGCCTCCTCATGACGACTTCCGGTTTCTTGTTAGTTTAAATAAAAACGGCAAAAACTACCCCCGCTCGCTATTTTAAACAAAGTGAAAAGTTGAAAAAGTACTTAACACTCGAACGTCACGCTTTCCCAAATCGCTGCCTCTCCGTGCTGCTCCAAGGGAAGGGAACTTAAAAAGGAAATTAGGAGAGCCAGAAGGGGTCATGAGAAGGCTTTGACAGGTAAGATTAAGGAGAATCCCAAGGCCTTCTACGAATATGTGAAAAGTAAAAGGATGAGAAGAGAAGGGATAGGGCCTACAAAAGACGAAGGGGGAAAAGTCTGTGTGAATCCGGAAGAAATGGCAGAGGTGCTTAACGAGTACTTTGCCTCGGTATTCACGGTGGAAAGTGAACTGGGGGATTGCACTGCAGGCTTGAGGCATACGGAAAAGATTGAGTATGTGGATGTTTGGAAAGAGGATGTGTCAGACCTGTTAAATTCTATCAAGATAGACAAGTCGCCAGGACCGGATGGGATGTACCCCGGGTTATTGTGGGAAGTGAGTGAAGTAGTTGCAGAGACGTTGGCGATGATCTTTGCGTCGTCCATGGAAACGGGAGGGGTTCTGGAGGATTGGAGAATTGCGGATGTGGTTCCTATCTATCCCTGGAACAGGGATAGTCCAGGAAACTACCAACCGGTGAGTTTGAATTCAGATGTTGGTAAGCTGATGGAGAGGCTTCTGAGCGATAAGATATATGAACATTTGGAGAAGTTTGGACTGATTAGAAATAGTCAGCATGGTTTTGTCAAGGGCAGGTCATGCCTTACGAGCCTAGTGGAGTTCTTCAAAAATGTGACTGAACACATTGACGATGGAAGGGCGGTGGACGTAGTGTACATGGACTTTAGTAAGGTATTTGATAAGGTCCCACATGCAAGGCTTCTTGAGAAGGTGAGAGGCCATGGGATCCAAGGGGCTTTGGCCTCGTGGATCCAGAACTGGCTTGCCGGCAGCAGGCAGAGAGTGGTTGTGGATGGGTCTTGTTCTGCATGGTGGTCGGTAACCAGTGGAGTGCCCCAGGGATCTGTTTCTGGGACCCCTGCTGTTTGTCATTCTTGTAAATGACCTGGATGAGGAAGTGGTGGTTTGGGTTAGCAAGTTCGCCGACGATACAAAGATCGGTGGTGTTCTGGATGGCCTGAAGGGATGCCAAAAGTTGCAGTGGGACATAGACAGGATGCAAGACTGGGCGGAGAAGTGGCAGATGGACTTCAACGCAGATAAATGTGTAGTGGTCCATTTTGGCAGGAATAATGGGATGAAGGAGTACCATATAAGGGGTGGGAGTCTTAGCTGTGTTGGAGAGCAGAAGGATCTCGGGGTCCGGGTCCATAGGATTCTTAAATCGGCCTCGCAGGTGGAGGAAATGGTCAGGAAGGCGTACGGTGTACTGGCGTTCATTAATCGAGTAATGGAGTTTAGCAGTCAGGAGGTAATGATGAAACTCTATAAGACTCTTGTCAGACCCCACTTGGAGTATTGTGCGCAGTTCTGGTCGCCTCATTATAGGAAGGATGTAGAGGCTATTGAGAGAGTTCAGAGGAGATTTACAAGGACGCTGCCTGGATTGGGAGGCAGGCCTTATGAAGATAGGTTGAGGGAGGTGGGACTCTTCTCACTGGAGAGATGTAGGTTGAGAGGCGACCTGGTAGAGGTTCATAATATGTTGAAAGGGATAGAGAGGGTGGACGCTCAGAGACTATTTCCCCGAGCTGAAATGGTCACTACGAAAGGACACAGATTTAAGGTGCAGGGAAGCAAATACAAAGGAGATGTCAGGGGTACGTTTTTCACTCAGAGGGTGGTGAGTGAATGGAACCGACTGCCATCGGAGATGTTGAGGCAAACTCACTGGGGTCTTTTAAGAGACGTCTGGATGAGTATATGGAAAAGATTAGGATAGAGGGTTATAGATAGGTCAGTGGATTGGTAGATGTGATCGGCGCAACTCGTGGGCTGAAGGGCCTGTTTGTGCTGTATTGTTCTATGTTCTATAACCCTCAATTCCTTGTCTATCAGAAACCTATCTACCTGTGACTTAAATATATTCAGCGAGGAAGCCTCCACTACTTCAATGGCCAAAGAATTCCAAAGATTCACCATCCTTTGAGTGAAGAAGTTCCTTCTCAACGCCGACCTAAACTGCCTCCCCACCCCTAAACACACACACACACACACACACACACACACACACACAAACACTCACACGGCTTTGTTTTGGTGTTTTCGGACTGGTGAACGCAGAGGTAAAGGGAAAAATGATGATAAAGTTCCACAGGCAGCTCATTAATTCAATTTAAATCTATGTGGATACATTTAAATCACCATTGGTCCATTTCAGGCGCGAATCAGACCACAGCCTTTCCCGGGTCTCAGTAAAGTGGTCATTTGCATTGACGTAGACGTCGTTCGCTTTAATGGCCACATTTTTGCGCTGGAAATGGGCATGACACAATAGTGAACTCGGGTTCTGTACTCCAAGCGTGGCCTAACTAACATTCTATAAAGCGGCAACATGATTTGCCAATTTTTAAACTCAAATCCTGGCCGTTGAAGGCAAGCACGCCATATGCGTTCTTGACTACCTTCTCCACCTGCATTGCCACTTTCAATGACTTGAGTACATGTACACGCAGATTGCTGTGTCTATCAGTACCGTTCAGGGTTCTGCCGTTCACTGCATCTGTATTAGACGTTACAAAATGCATTATTTAGGGCTCGGTAGTGGGACCTCTTCTATTTGTAATATACATAAATGACTTGGAAGAGGGAGTAAGTGGAGTGATCAGCAAGTTTGCAGACGATACAAAGATGGCTGGACTTGCAGATAGGGAGGAGCATTGTCAGGCGATGCAGCAGGACATAGATAGACTGGTAGCTTGGGCAGATAGATGGCAGACGGAATTCAATTCTGATAAATGTGACGTGATGCATTTCGGCAGAAAGAATGTAGGGGGAGGTATATGATGAAGGGTAGACATATTAAGAGTATAGAAACGCAGAGGGACATGGAGGTGCAGGTGCACAAGTCTCTGAATGTGACAGAGCAGTTGGGAAGATTGTGAAGAAAGCATATGTTTAGCTAGCCTTTATAGGAAGGGGTATAGAGTACAAGATCTGGCCTTTAATGTTGCAGTTGTATAAAACGTTGGTTAGACCTCATTTGGAATACTGCGCCCAGTTCTGGTCGCCTTACCACTGGAAGGACGTGGAGAGTCTCGAGAGAGTGGAGAGGAGGTTTACAAGGATGCTGCCTGGGATGGAAGGTCTAAGTTACGAGGAGAAGTTAGGCAAATTGGGACTGTTTTCCTTAGAAAGAAGTGGACTTAGAGGAGATCTAATAGAGATTATGAGGGATATAGATAGAGTAAATAGGGATAAGTTTTTTCCTAGGATGGACTCGAATAGCACGAGGGATCACTGGGCTTAGGGTGAGGGGAGTAAAGTATAATTTGGATGCTGGAGTGAGTTTTTTCACACAGAGGGTGGTGGGGTTATGGAATACGCTGCCAAGTAAAGTGGTGGAGGCATGCACTCTGGAGCTATTCAAGAAATACTTAGAGAGGCACATGAACAGAATGGGAATGGAGGGGTATAGAAAATTGATTTAAAATAGGGATCATCAGCCTTGGGAATCCCTGGGAAGTGTGTAAATAGATGATGACATTGATGTACTTGTTTTTATCCAACAGGTTCTTTCGTCCACCTTGTTATCTAACAATGGGCATACACGCGATGGATCGCGAGGGAGCTGCTCCTGGATTTTTTCGAGATAACCGAGTGCTTCACGTCGACAGTGCACGCTTGACCTGGACCATTTGATGGTCAACACGACAGCTCATTGACTATCGCTGTGCTGTGCAAATACATGGATTTGGGCCTATGTCTGTGGGAGTTTGCACATTCTCCCTGTGCTTGCGTGGGTTTTCTCTGCGTGCTCCGGTTTCCTCCCACATCCCAAAGATGTGATTTTAGGCCAATTGGGAAAACAAATTCTCCCTAAATTGTCTCAAATTTGGTTTTTAATCCATAGATCTATAAACATGGACAAGCATCACGGGTGGAGGTGGGAACATCGGAGTGGCGGCGCGTGCTCGTTGGGCCATAGGGCCTGTTTCCCGTGCTGTTTTATTCTTTGTTCTTGTTCACGTTTGCACTTTGGCCATTTATACGCTGTCTGTACGCGCTGTCTGATATGATGCATCCTACTGGCTCGATGGCGATTTATCTGAATTCCTGTCTGGACCTGGGAGAGTTCAGAAACAACTGCTCTGGTTGGTTTAATTTCCCTTAACTTTCTTTAACTGTCTGGTTTAAGTTGTCGCCCGTGATCATCCATATATGGAATTTTCTTCTGTACAACATGGTATCGCAATTTCAGTTCATGATCTTTAACAATATTCTTTAAGAACCTCAGAGTAAAGAAGTGATGTTTACATATGTTCCCTGCGTTGAATATTAGACGTCCGTCAGCGTTCCTTTTCTGCTCTATAGCTCGGGTGATCTCACTGTATTCCACAAATTGATATCGGCCATTTACTTTACAAACAACACCAACAGCCTCTGTTAGATTTGTCTTTTCTACTACCTTGGCTCCACAGTTAGCTTGCTGCTTCACACAGAAGCCAATGAATATTGGATCTGCACCTTTAACAAGAATATTGTCCACACAATACACATGCATAAAATCAATGCCTCGTTTTTCCATATCCCCCATAACCTTATGATTTGGAAGTGCTCGATAAAGACCCCCACTCCCATCTGGTGCCATTGATATTTTGCTTTTCTCTGAAAGGATAGCTCTCCCATTGAAAATCATTGCTGGCAACATTCCCTTTTGGAAGAAGATGGCATTTCCTTCTCATAAGCCAAAGTAGCTATTTTTAGCAAAAAATTCTTCTGTGGATTCCATTGTCCGACCACTTGTCATAACATACTATGGTATAGTGCATGTGACCAAATTGCTCTGAAACCAACTGCTGAAGTTTCAGAATACGTTTAACTTGAATTTGGAAGAGAGTTTTTCTTGATAGTAAACAAACATTTTACATTCCTTTAGGATAGGCTACTCCAAGGCGTGTTCGCTGTCCACCAGCTAAAAACAATACAACTATTTTGTTTTCAGAGATTTGAAGAAGACCCTCCGCCTCCCATTCGGGCCGCCGCTCCCGGTCTCTAGTCATGCTGCCCTGCGCCTCCCAGTGCACCAGCTCCATCTGCTCGTCCATCTGCTGCTCGAGCAGTGTCTGCAAGGCCAGATGGAAGAACTGCATGATCTCGGAGAAGTTGCAGCGCTCAGGTCGCCCAGCAGCTCGGCTCCCTTGGCCTCGTTCAGCTCATCCCAGAAGCAGAGCAAGTGAGCCTAGTCGGTCAGCTCCAGCTGCTGGCGCTGGGCTGATTGCTCCCTGGTCCCAATCCATTCCCTCCCTCCCCTCGCCGCGCGAGCCACCCGCACCAAAGGCCCCGCTTTCCAAACCCTCTTCAAACTGAGCGCGGGCTCAGTGGGCCAACTTCAGTCAAGAAAATTATGATCAATCTTTTAAAAACATCAAATATTTTGAAATTCGAATTCGATTTCCTGAATGCCAAATGAAATTTAACTTTCTGCTCTCGCCATCAATACGATGAGCAGACTTGGTTTTATTTTACAAATAAGCAAATATATTTTTTCCAGCAGGCTGAGGTAAAACTCTCCCTCCCGCTGATCATACCCGCACCTTTCAGTGTCCGGCTACACTCGTCAGCATTTTGGGAATATCGGAAGGGCTGCCAAATATCTTTTAATCCTTCTGTGAGATGGGATTGTGACAAAAAATAATAGATTGTCCAAAAGTTCCCTCAACATGTCTGTAAAGGGAGAAACACTTTAACCCTGGAAATGTGGAATTGTCAGCATCTTATAGGTAAACAAAATGGAGAAAGTTTTAATCCATAATCTTGGAGAAAATAACTTGTGATTTCCAACTCCATGGGTGGATCCACTATCATTTGCCATTTAAATTAATGACCTGAATGAGAATTTTGGAGGCCACACGGAGTTGATGGACATTGATGGGGCTGTACCACCCGGCTTTTCTCTCCCTTTCATGTCTGCAGAAGTTATGGACGTGTCATTTTAAGGCCGTTCAAATGGTCAGTGGATAGGCATATGGATAACATTGAAATAGTTTAGATCAGAGATTGGTTACATTGGTTGGCGTAACATAGAGTGCCAAAGCGCCTGTACTGCGCTGTAATGTTCTACGTTCTATGTTAACTGTTTCAGGTGATTAGTCCCTGCTTCTGGTTGTACCCCTGGCTCAAGCATTGATGGATTTGCACTGAAAGCAGCTGGCTTCATTTTTAAAATGCTAATAACCTATCAATATCCCTGTACTTAGATTAGTTTGAGGTTGGCAACAACAGTAACTTCAAATCTGATAGGTCCCTTTTAGCTGAGTGTTTTATTTTAACTCACAGTCTGGCACAATGCAAAAACCTGCAGGGTTACCAAGACAATCTTGATATGTTCAGGTTCAATCTCAAATGTTGCAACTTGTGGTCACTGTGTGCTCCGCAATTTAAACACCTCAGCTTCAAACAAAAACAGCTTTTTAAAGGGACTGCACCGTCTTACTCCTCTAAAAGTTTATACAAATCTTTTGCATCTTTCTGAACATTGTTAACTTCTTAACAAGCTCAGCTTCATAATACAGAGAGCTTTCAACATAGAGAACAATGGTCAACGTTTTGTAGTTGTGGTAACTCGACAAGGACACACATCAGAAGCAACAGTCGCAATGGCAAGAGTGGCAGAGTTAAACGTGGGCTACATCATTAACAATCAGTGAAGAAACTTACCAGGGACACCAACAACAGCAAGGATTGGGTAGTAAAAGTGTTGAATCAGTATCAGTATATATTTGACACGCAGGGCTGAAGATATCCAATCTCTGGAAAGATAGTTAAATGTCCAGTATAAAATCCTTTGAATTGCCGTAACATTCAGATCTGTGGCCCTCAGATGCTGATCCATTGTGGGATCTACCTTTACTGGGTTCATATCCATTAGAGAAAGTTTACAATTTATTTCTTCCAGATGTTGATCACTCCACACAGTGGGTGTGACACACCCACTGGCACTGTGAATAACACTGGGAACAGTCCTTTATGAAACATGGATGGTAATGCTCCAGAGACATGGTTAATACCGGCAAATTAATTCCACCATTAATTACCATCACTGAACAAACAAGTAAACCCTTCAAACAAAAGAGAAAATGCTGGAAAATCTCAACTGATCTGGCAGCATGTATAAGCAGACAAAGAGTCATCGGGACTCGAAAAATCAGCTCTTTTCTCTCCTTACAAATGTTGCCAGGCCTGCTGAGATTTTCCAGCATTTTCTCTCTTGCTTTCAGATTCCAGATTCCGCAGAAATTTACTTGTATCCAAGTTAACATTCCATTTCGCATCCAAACATCTTTCCTGTAAATGCATTGCAAAATAGTCTGGGTCTGTGTGAACTGACAGAAGAAATTTTGGGAATGTCGAAAGGTCTGCCAAATACCTTTTAATCCTTCTGTGAGATGGCATTGTGACAAAAAAAATAGATTGTCCGAAAGTTCCCTCAACATGTCTGTAAAGGGAGAAACACTTTAAACCTGGAAATGTAGAGTTGTCAACATCTTATCGGTAAACAAAATGGAGAAAGTTTAAATCCATAATGTTGGAGAAAATAGCTTGTGATTTCCAACTCCATGGGTGGATCCACTATCATTTGCCATTTCAATTAATGACCTGAATGAGAATTTAGGAGGCATGGTGGTTAACTTTACAGATGCCACTAGATTGCTCGCATATTGAACAGTGAAGAAGGTTATCTCGGATTGCAACGGGATCTTTGTCAATTGGGCAATTGAGCCAGTGAATGGCAGATGGGGTTTAATTTCGATAAATGTGAGGGAGTGCATTTTATTAGATTGTACCAGAGCAGGACTGTCTCAGTTTATGATAGGACATATTGGAGCGTTACAGAACAAAGAAGTAGAGTTTATAGCTTCTTGAAAGTGGAGTCACAGGCTGATAGAAATTTGAAGAAGACATTTAACATGCTTGGTTTCATCGGTCGGAACATTGAATACAAGAGTTGGGACGTCTTGTTGAATCTCACAAGGTTTTGGTCAGGCCATCATGGAATACTGTGAAGGATCTGTTCTCCCTTTTATGGAAAGAACATCAATAAACTTGAAAGAGTCCAGAAAACATTTAGTAGGGTGGTACTGGATTCTTGGTGGTTTGTGTTGGAAGGAGAGGCAAGACAGACTAGAACTATTTCCTGGAGGTTAGGGGTGATTTTATAGAGGTCTATAAAATGATGAGGGGACAGGTCAATATATAGTCAATATATTTTCCCAAAAGGTAGGGGAATCTGACGGACATGGGTGTGAGGTAAGGCGGGGTGGATATACAAAAGAGTCTGGAGAGGCAAATACTTCACACAGAGGTTGGTGAGCGTCTGGAACGAGCCAGAGGTATTAAAGGCAGATATTATTTTGTATTTGAAGAAGCTTTAAGACAGTTCTGATAGATAAAATGGAGAATATGGGCCGATTGTTGGCAATTGGCATGAGCTTAGTAGTATAAACAAAAGGGCAGCACGGACAAGTTGGGCAGAAGGGCGTGTTTCTGTGTTCAAAAACCTCGATGATCCTATGATTTTCCTGCTTTGTTCGTTCCAATGCCAGAAAATCCCACCTGAGGTTACCAAACCTATTACATGGTCTGTGTCTCACTTGCCAAGGAATCATAGAGGGTGGGATAGAACAATTCTATCTCATGTTTATCAAAGCAATCCGTGCTTATATCGTAGAATCATAGAATCTCCACAGTGCAGGATGAAGTTATTTGGTAATAACAATCCTAGCCAGGTCTTATCCGCATAATCCTCTTGAATCCCCCTTCTCCCTCAAGCACCCACTCAGCCTCTTTCACTCTCAGCCACCACAATCAGCCCTCTCCACCTTCAGAACCCCACCCGCTCGATCTACACTCTGTCCTTCTCTCTCAGACTCCTCACTCACCTGCCTCCACCCTCAGATCCCCACTTTGACACCCTACTCAGTCCCACTCCCATCTAAGAAATTTTGTTCATCTCCCTCACCGTTGAGACCCGTGCCTGCTCAGGTCCCCTACAGGCCATGAGCCTTGGCAGTGACTATGGCACTGCCCACTTGTACTCATACCCATGTTTGATGCCTTGCTCATGCAAGGAGAGTTGAGGAGGTTGTTCTTGAGACCATTTACTCCTTAGCTGTTGACAGGTTGCATAGGAAGAGTCCCTCAAAGGCCTTGGGGATATGATGCGTCAGGCTGAGAGTAAAGGGTTAATCTTGCCACTCTCCCAGGGATGGGGGCGCGAACGCTAGATGCTCTGCCTAGCCCAGGCAGACACTTTTGAAGGGGTCAGATAGGGAGATTAGTTTGACTTGGCAGGATGGGGAATGATTAGAGGTGTCTCTGAGAGATTGAGGATGGTACAGCGGTGCAATAGTTACCACTTCTGCCTCGCAGCGCCAGGGACCCAGGTTCAATTCCAACCTTGGGTCATGATCTGTATGAATTTGCACATTCTGTTCATGTCTCCATGGGTTTCCTCCGGGTGTTTCAGTTTCCTCTGAAACACCAAAAATATGTTTGTTTGGTGCATTGACCATGCTAAATAGACCCTAGTGTCAGGGGGATTAGAACATAGAATATAGAACACTACAGCACAAACTGGCCCATCGGCCCACAATTTGCTCTGATCATATCCGTACCTACTAGGCCTACCTATAATCCTCAATCCCATTAAATCCTATGTACTCGTCGAGACTTCTCTTAAAAAAACAAACTAGTTCCTCTCTACCACCACCGATAGCAGCCGATTCCACTCACTTATCACCCTCTGAGTGAACAAAACTTACCCCTAACATCCCCTCTGTACCTGCTTCCCTAACACGTTAAACCTGTGTCCTCTCGTAGTGACCATTTCAGCCCTGGTAACTAGCCTCCGAGGATCCACCCTATCAATACCTCTCAACATCTTGTAAAACTCTATCAGATCGCCTCTCAACCTTCGTCTCTCCAGAGAGAAGACTCCTAGCTCCCTCAACCTATCTTCATAAGTCATGTCTCCCAATCCAGGCAACATCCTTGTAAATCTCCTCTGCACCCTCTCAATAGCTTCCACATCCTTCTTGTAATAAGGTGGCCAGAACTGCACAAAGTAGTCCAAATGGGGTCTGTCAAGGGTCTTATAAAGTTGCAGCATTACCTCCCGACTTCTAAAATTAATCCCTCGATTAATGGTCAGTACATCAGATATCTTCTTCGCTATATTCTCCACTTATGAGGCCGATTTCAGAGCCCTATGGACCCGAACCCCAAGGCTCTTCTGCTCCTCAACAGGGTAAATATGCGGGGTTACAGGATTGGTTTGGAAGGGATCCTGGTTGGTGCAGACTGTCTGTGCCAATAGTTTCCTTTTTCCCTGTAGGGATTCTATGATTCCATGGAAGGAATGCATAAAAGTGTAACTAAGAGGCAAGATTGGATAAGAAAGACTTACTTTCCATGGAACAAGAAAGGCATGGCAATGACTTGAGAGAGATCTGTGAAATTATGAAGAGAAGGTGTAGAGTATAATTGTTTCTCTCAGTGGAGACATGGGGATGTGATGTATTCATGCAAAGGTGTTTTTTGTTGTCCAAAATTCACTGCCTTATTTGCTGGTTTAAAAAACGTCTGCATCGACAGATTATTATCTGAATGGCTATAAATTAGGAGAAGGAAATGTGCAACGAGACCTGGGTGTCCTCGTACACCACTCACTGAAGGGATGGATGCAGGTGCAGCATGCAATAAAGAAAGCAAATATATAGAACATAGAACATTACAGAGCAGAACAGGCCCTTCGGCCTTCGATGTTGCGCCGACCAATTAGGAAAAAGCAATGACCCTCTAACCTAAACCATTCCCTTTTCGTCCCTAAATTATCCACTAACCTCTTAAACGCCACCAAACCTGGCGCATCTACAACTGCAGCAGGCAGGGCATTCCATACCCTTACCACCCTTTGGGTAAAGAACCTAACTCTGACATCCGTCCTATAACTACCACCCCTTAATTTAAAGCTATGCCCCCTCGTGCTATCTTTCTCCATCCTAGGAAAAAGGTTATCACTGTCCAACCTATCTAAACCTCTAATCATCTTATATGTTTCAATAAGGTCTCCTCTTAGCCGCCTTCTTTCTAACGAAAACAACCTCAAATCCCTCAGCCTGTCTTCATTAGACCTGCCCTCCATACCAGGCAACATCTTGGTAATCCACCTCTGTACCCTCTCCAATGCCTCCACATCTTTCTTATAATGTGGGGGCCAGAACTGTACACAATACTCCAAGTGCGGCCGCACAAGAGTTTTTTTCCAGTTGCAACATGATGTTGTGGCTCCGAAATTCAATCCATCTTCATCACAATATGTAGGGATATGGGGCTACATATTGTGGGATTGTGATTGATGCAGACGCGATGGGCCGAAGGACCTCTTTCTGCACTTTGGGTTTCTATGATTCTCTGAAATCATAGATTTCAGTCAGAGGGTGGTGACTGAATAGAATTGGTTGCCGTCAGTGGTGGTAGAGGCGAACTCGCTGGGGTCTTTTAAGATAATTCTGGATGAGTACATGGGATTTAATGGGATTGGGAGTTACAGATAGTTCTATGGCCTGGTAAGTATAGATACGATCGGCACAACTTGTGGGCCGAAGGGCCTATTTGTGCTGCAGTGTTCTATGTTCTATGAAATATTGATAGGTTCCGCAAGGGTCACTCTAAATAGTGACATATTCACCAAGACTCAAACTAAATATGGCAAAATTACTAATACTCACTCTAAATAGTGACACAATCCCCAAAGATCACTGGAAATGTTGACACAATCCCCAAGGTTCAGTCGAAATACTAATACAATCCTCAAGGATTAGTGTAATTCGTGATACATTCCCAAATGATCGCTCGAATTGGTGATGCTATCTCCGAGGATTACATTAAATACCGACACAATCTCCAAGGATCATTCTAAATTCTGGCACAATTCCCAAGATTCACTCTAAATACTGACGCTAGCTCCAAGGATAACTCAAAGTACTGACAAAATCTTCAAGAATGACTCTAAATAGCGACACAATCCGCAACAATCACTCTAAATAGTGACACAATTCCGAAGAATGACTCTAAATAGAAATACAATCTCCTAGGGTCTCTTTAAATAGTGTTACAATCCACAGGTGTTACTCTAAATGGAGACAATATCCCGACGGATCACTCTAAATAGTGACACAAACGCCAGGGAGCACTCTTGTGACACAATTCCTAGGTATGACGCTCAATATTGACAGATTCACCAAAGATCACACTAAATAGTGACATAATCCTCAAGTATCAATCTAAATAGGAACGCAATCCTGAAGGATCAAACTAAATAGTAACACGATCCACAACGAACACGCTAAATAATGGCAAAATTCCCAAGGATGTCACTAAATACTGACACAATCCACAACGAGAGGAAACTTACTGAAATCCATGTAGATGACACCGACGGCTCGTGCTTCATCAATGGTTTTTGTCACCTCCTCAAAAAATTCTACCAGATTTGTAAGGCACAACCTCCCCTTTACAAAGCCATGTTGTCTGCCACTAATCAAACTGCTGTGTTCTAAATGTGCATACATCCTATCTCTAAGATTCCTCTCTAACAACTTCCCTACCACTGACATCAAGCTCACAGGCCTATAATTACTCGGGTTATACTTACTACCCTTCTTCAACAACAGTAGAACATTCGCTATCCTCCAATTCTCTGGGACATCACTTGTGTTCAAAGAAGAGACAAAGATTTCCGTCAGAGGCCCAGCAATTTCATCTCTCGTCTCCCTGAGCAACCTAAGATAAATGCCATCAGATCCCGTAGATTTGTCAGTTTTAATGTTGCGTAAAAACGCTAACATTTCTTCACTTGAATGTTTTCTCCAACGGGCTGACATCACCTTCCAAGACACTTCTAGACAACAAGTCCTTTATGAATACTGACGCAAGCTATTCGTTCAGGATGTCTCTCATTCCTTCGGACTCTAAACATAGTTCCCTCCTTTGTCTCCAAGAAGACCGATTTTTTTCTCTAACAACTCTTTTGTTCCTAACATATGCCTTTGGATTATCCTTAATCTTGTCTGCCAGAACCATTTCGTGCCCCCTTTTTGCCCTTCTAACTCCCCGTTTGAGTTCCCTCCTACTGTCTCTGTATTCCCCCAAAGCTGTCTCCGTTCTCAGTTGCCTGGACCTAACACATACCTCTCTTTTTTTTCTGGTCAAGTCCTCAATATCCCCAGTTATCCACAGCTCTCTAATCGTACCTTTCCTATCCTTTCTCTTTAGAGGCTCATGTCTGTCCTGCAGTCTTATCAGTTGACCCACATACGAGATGTGGATTACCCTCAAACATCCTCTCTGAATCAATGGGTAACAATTCCTGCCTAATCCGGCTATAGCTCGCCTTCCTCCAATTTAGCACCCTATCTTTGTACAACAATCACACTTTTCCATTAGTATCCTGAAGTGGACAGAATTGTGATCACTATTTGCCACATGTTCCCCAACTGACACCTCGACCACCCGATCAGGCTCATTTCCCAGAATTAGATCCAGTATAGTCCCTCCTCTAGTTGGGTTACCTACATACTGCTCCAAAGAACCTTCCAGTACACATTTTACAAATTCCTCCCCGTCCAGAAACCTAGCTCTAGGCACCTTCCAGTCCATACCAAGGAAATTAAAGTGCTCCACTACAAAAGCCTACTTTTTTATGCACCTATCCAGAATTTCCTTACAAATGTTTTCTTTCACTTCTCGCGAGCTATTGGATGGCCTATAGTATACCCCCAGCATAGTGATTGCTCCCTTCCTGTTCCTGAACGCCACCCACAGCGGCTCATTTCCCGACTGCTCTAAATTGTCCTCCCTCTGCACAGCTGCAATATGCTCCTTAACTAATAACGCCACTCCCCCTCCTCTGTTTGACTCTCCTCTGTCACACCTAAAACACTTATAGACTGGAATATTTAGCTGTCAGTCCTGCTGATCTTTTAACGACGTCTCTGTCACTGCAACCACATCCAAAATCCGTGGAAGCTTTAATGCCCTAAGATCGTCCGTCTTACCCATTACGCTTCTCCCATTGAAGCAGACGCAATTCTGACTTCCAAACGCTGTCGGGTCCTCCTTCTCCGGAATGACCCTCATCTCATCTAAGCTTACCCGGCACCCAACTCGCCCCCAATCTCAATGCCTACTGAGCTATTAGTTTCATCCGGATCCCCACTCCCACATTAGTTTAAACACTGCCGAAACACTCCAGCTAAACTCCCAGCTAAGATATTTGTACCCTTCTTTCCACATCCTTTCTATACAGGTGTCGTTCTTTCATGAAAACTTCCCAGTGATCAACAAATGTAAAACCCTCCTTCTTGCATCATTTTTTCAGCCATGCGTTCAGTTGAATGATCTCCCTATTCCGAGCTCCACTAGCACTGGGCACCAGTAGCAGCCCAGAGATTGCTACCCAAGAGGGCTTACTCTTTAGTTTAGCAGCCATTTCTCTAAATTGCTTACATATTTCCCCCCTGCTCTTCCTTTCTACGTCCTTCTCACTAATATGCATATCTATATGATAGAACATAAAACATAGAACATTACAGCACAGTACAGGTTGTTCAGCCCTCGATGTTGCGCCGACCAGTGGAACCAATTTAATGACCCTCTAACCTAAACTATTCCAATATTATTCATATGCCTATCCAATGACCATTCGAATGCCCTTAAAGTTGGCGACTCTGCAACTGCTGCAGGCAGGGCATTCCACGCCCTTACTACCCTCTGAGTAAAGAACCTACCTCTGATGTCAGTCCTATAAATACCACCCCTCGTTTTAGCCATCACCATCAGAGGGAAAAGGCTCTCACTGTCCACCCTAAAGTGGACGTGAGAGACATGAGTGATAGTGCGGACGTGCAGAGATTATATCCTCGGATGGATATCGCTGTTACTAAGGGGCATGACGACAAAGTTCATGGTGTGAGATATAGGTGGGATGTCCGAGGTAGATGCTTTACTCAGAGAGTGATTGAGGTGTGGAATGCACTATCTGCTCTGATAGCGGAGGCAGTCATTTTAGCAACTTTCAGTCCGTTATTGGGTAAGAACATGGAGCACCCCAGAATTATAGGGGATGGATAGCTTGATCTTGGGATTGGCCAGAGCCGGCACAACATTGAGGCTGACGGACCTGTATTGTGCTGTCATATTCTTTTGTTCTGTGTCCCATAGTGACGCAATCCCGAAGGATATCTCTGAAAGGTAACACAATCCGCGAGGATCACACTAAATAGTGACAGAATCATCAAGGTTCATTCTAAATATTGACACAATAGAACCTAGAACATAGAACATTATAGCGCAGTACGGGCCCTCGATGTTGCGCCGACCAATGGAACCGGTTTTATGACTCTCTAACCTAAACTATTCCAATGCTATCCATATGCCTATCCACTGACCATTTGAACGCCCTTAAACTTGGTGAGTCCACAACTGCTGAGTAAAGAACCCACCTCTAACATCTGTCTTATAACTACCACCTCTTAATTTAAAGCTATGTCCCCTCATGTTAGCCATCTCCATCCGAGGAAAAACGCTCTCACTATTCACTCTATCTAACCCTCTGATCATCCTATATGTCTCAATTAGGTCACCTTCTAACCTTCTTGTCTCAAATGAAACTAACTTCAAGTCCCTTAGTCTTTCGTCATAAGACCTATGTATCATACCAGGCAACATCCTGGTAAATCTCCTCTGCACCCTTTCCAATGCTTCCAAATGTGGCCACCAAAAATGTACACAATACTCCAAGTGCGGCTGCACCAGAGTTTTGTACAGTTGCAACATGACGTCTCGACTCCGAAATTCAATCACTCTACCAGTAAATGCTAACACACTCTACACCTTCTCAACAAGCTTATCAACTTGAGTACCAACTTTTAGGGATCTATGCACCTGTACACCGAGATCTCCCTGCTCATCTACACTACAAAGAGTCCTACCATTCGCCCTGTATTCTGCACACACATTACTTTTACCAAAGTGAATCACCTCACACTTTTTCTATTAAACTCTATTTAGATATAGATATAGAACATTACAGCACAGAACAGGCCCTTCGGACTTCGATGTTGTGCCGACCAAAATAAAAAACAATGCCCCTCCAAACTAAACCATTCCCTTCTCTTCCATATACTTATCAACTAACCTCTTAAACGCCACCAAACTTGGCGCATCTACAACAGCTGCAGGCAGGGCATTCCACTCCTAATCACTCTTTGAGTAAAGAACCTACCTCTGATATCCGTCCTATAACTCATACCCCTTAATTTAAAGCTGTGTCCCTCGTGCTAGCTTTCTCCATCCTAGGAAAAAGGCTATCACTGTCCACCCTATCTAAACCTCTAATCATCTTATATGCTTCAATAAGATCCCCTCTTAGCCGCCTCCTTTCTAACGAAAACAACCTCAAATCCTTCAAGCTCTCTTCATAGGACCTGCCCTCCATACCAGGCAACATCCTGGTAAACCTCCTCTGTACCCTCTCCAATGCCTCCACATCTATCTTATAATGTGGGGACCAGAACTGCACACAATACTCCAAGTGCGGCCGCACTAGAGTTTTGTACAGCTGCAACATGATGCTGCTGCTCCTAAATTCAATCCCCCTACCAATAAAAGCTAAGACTCCATAAGCCTTCTTAACAACTTTATCCACTTGACTGCCTACTTTCAGGGATCTATTGACACATAACCCAAGATCCTTCTGTTCCTCAACACTATTAAGAGCCCTACCATTAGCCCTATACTCTACACCTTTATTGTTCCTGCCAAAGTGCATTACCTCACACTTTTCCACATTAAACTCCATTTGCCACCTCTCGGCCCAGCTCTGCAACTTGTCCAAGTCTCTCTGTAAACTATAACACTCCTCTTCACTATCTACCACTCCACCGACTTTAGTGTCATCTGCAAATTTACTAATCCATCCTTCAATACCCTCATCCAGATCATTTATAAAAATTACAAACAGCAGGGGCCCCAAAACAGACCCCTGAGGTACACCACTTGTCACCGAACTCCACGATGAATATCACCCATCAACCACCACCCTCTGTCTTCTATCTGCTAGCCAATTCCTAACCCAATTAGCTAAATCACCCTCTATCCCATACATCTGCATTTTCTGCAGAAGTCTTCCATGGGCCACCTTATCAAATGCCTTACTAAAGTCCATATATACCACATCAACCGCCTTACCCCCATCCAACTCTTTGGTCACTTTTTCAAAAAACTCAATAAGGTTAGTAAGGCACGACCTACCCTTCACAAAACCATGCTGACTATCCCCAATCAATTCATTTCTCTCTAAGTAACTATAAATCCTATCCCTAATAATTCTCTCCAATACTTTGCCCACAACAGAAGTAAGACTCACTGGCCTATTATTCCCTGGAAGGTCTCTCTTCCCCTTCTTGAACAATGGGACCACATTCGCTATCCTCCAGTCCTCCGGAACCACACCCGTAACCAACGACGACCTGAAGATCAGAGCCAGAGGCTCTGCAATCTCCTCTCTTGCCTCCCAGAGAATCCTAGGGTAAATCTCGTCCGGCCCAGGGGACTTATCCAACTTCAAACCCTCGAGAATTTCTAGCACATCCTCCCTATCTACTACAATATTTCCCAATTTGCAACCCTGTACCTCAGTGTTCTCCATAGCTACATATGCATGAATGTAGTGAATATTTACCACCTCTCGGCCCAGTTCTGCAACTTATCTATGTTCCTCTGCAAACTGTAACATCCATCCTCACTGTCTACAACTCCTCCGACTTTGGCGTCGTCAGCAAATTTACTAACCCATCCCTTTACACACTCATCCACGTCATTTATAAAAATAACAAACAACAGTGGCCCCAGAACAGATCCCTGAGGTACAACACTTGTAACTAAACTCCAGGTTGAATATATCCCATCAACCACATCCTCTGTCTTCTATCAGCTAGCAAATTCCTAATCCAAATTGCTAAATCACCCTCAATCTCATGCATCTGCATTTTCGGCAGTAGTCTTTCATGGGGAACCTTATCAAACGTTTTGCTAAAATCCATATACACCACGTAAACTGCCTTATCCTTATCCACCTCTTTGGTCACCTTTTCAAAAAACTCGATCAGATTTGTGAGGCATGACCTTGCCTTCACAAATCCATGTTGACTATCCCTAATCAATTTATTTCTCTCTAAATGACTATAAATCCTATCCCTTATAAATCTTTCCAAAACTTTCCCCACAACAGAAGTAATTTGCAAGATGCTCTCTACTCCCCTTCTTAAAGAAGGGGACAAAATTTGCCAACCTCCAGTCGTCCAGAACTATACCTGTTCTGGATATAGATATATACCTTAGCCAATGACAACATGAAGGTCAAAGCCAAAGGCTCTGCAATCTCCTCTGTGGTCTCCCAGAATAACCTGGGATAAATCCCATCCGGCCTAGGGGACTTATCTATTTTCATACTCTCAAAACTACCTAACACCTCCTCCTTATATACCTCTATCTCGTCTAGTTTACAACCCTGTATCTCAGTAATCACCTCAACTCCGTTGACATTTTTCCACCTGAAGACTGACGAAAAACACTGATTCAGTGCATCTCCAATCTCCACAGCCTCCATACACAATTCCCACTACTGCCTCTGACTGGCCCTAATCTTGCCCTAGCCATTTTTTTTATTCTTAACATATCTACAAAAAGCTTCAGGGTTCTTCTTAATCTTATCCGCCAAAATCTTCTCATGTTCTCTTCTAGCTCTTCTTAATTCACTCTTTGCTCCCTCCTGGCTAATTTATAATTTACTATCAAATAAATTGGTTGGATTTAAAATTGGTGTTGTGAAACGTTACTGAGTTTAGCCCAGTCCAACGCCGGCATCTCTACATCATTACTACTATCGACACCGCCTACTGCCGGATCCAAGTGGAGAGGATCTCCAAGAGGATTGCACATATCAACACAGACATCAAGTTTCTACAGAGATGCAAGAAAGCAGACAGGATACCAAAGGGACTACAGATCACGAACCCACTCAGGTCAACGTACAACATGGACTATGCTGAGAGGCTTTGCCGTCGCACCTCTCTCACACTCCTCATTTACCTAATACACCAGCTCTCTAGCAAACGCCGCACCCTGGGGAATAAAATGGAATACATATTCTCAACTTGCGCTCAGGACGCAGATCAGCTGCGAAACTTTGCCAAGCAGATGAGAGAAAGAAACTACACCATTTACATGCACACCAAGAACAGGAAACTTGTAAAACTCGGCATCACCACCAAAAACAACCAAGCCTCCCTTGGCACCACAGTAGAAAACAACACTACCACAGGGAGGTCCATTGTTAACCTTTCGAACTACACACTTCAATCAGAGGAAATCGAAGTTCTCAGCGGAGGGCTCAATTTCTGTCCCACCACCAAAATGGACCCCATCAGTCTTGCAGCAGACACAGAGGAATTCATCAGGCGAATGAGGCTGCGCGAGTCCTTCCACAAACCCCAAGAGGGCCAATAGCGGACTAAATGAGATAGCTAATGAACCAGAACAGCCGACAGAGGTGTCCGCAGTGCAGCAACTGAAGAGGAATGAATCCAGTTAGACTCCTCCAGAAGGCCGCTGCCCCCGACTGGACATGTATGCCCAAGCCATCAGGAGTTGTGTGAACGTCAGATTCATCAACCACACTTACAAGACAGTCCCGAACATCACCCAAGCACAAAGCAAGGCCATCCGTGCTCTCAAGACCAACCGCGACATTGTCATCAAACCAGCAGACAAAGGAGGCGCCACCGTCATACTGAACAGAACGGACTACTGTGAAGAAGTGTACCAACAACTAAACAATGTGAAACACTACAGACAGTTACCAGCCGATCCGACCAAAGAATACACCCGTCAACTCAACACTCTGAGCAAAACCGTTGATCCGGACCTTCAGAACACCCTCCGGGCTCTCATTCCACGTACGACCCGCATTGGAGATCTCTACTGCCTCCCAAAGATACACAAAACAAAAGAAAATTGCCGTCCCATTGTATCAGGCAATGGGTCCCTGTGTGAGAACCTCTCCGGCTATATTGAGGGCATCCTGAAACCCATGGTACAAAGATCCCCCAGCTTTTGTCTTGACACTACGGACTTCCTACAGAAACTCAGCACACATGGAGCAGTGGAACCAGCGACACTCCTTCTCACATTGGATGTCTCGGCGCTCTACACCAACATCCCCCACGATGATGGTATTGCTGCAACTGCCTCAGTACTCAATGCCAACAACTGCCAGTTTCCGGATGCAATTTTACAACTCATCCGCTTCATCTTGGACCACAATGTCTTCACCTTCAACAATCAGCTTTACATCCAGAAACATGGAACAGCCATGGGGAACAAATTCGCACCTCAATACGCCAACATCTTCATGCACAGGTTCGAACAAGACTTCTTCACCACACGAGATCTTCAACCAAGGTTATATACTAGATGCATTGATGATAGGAGAAAGACAATGTTGTCGGGGAGAATACTGCGATACCAGGTTGTAGACCGGGCAGGACTGTGGTTCATAAGGAGGAGGTGATGGCGAATCCTGAGGGTATGAAAATTGATAAGTCCCCTGGGCCAGATGAGGTTTACCCTAGGATTCTCTGGGAGGCTAGAGCGGAGATTGCACAGCCTTTGGCTTTGATCTTCATGTCGTCGTTGGCTACAGGTATAGTGCCAGAAGACTGGAGGATGGCAAATGTTGTCTCTTTGTTCAAAAAGGGGAATAGGGACCATGCTGGAAATTATAGACTAGTGACCCTGCCGTCTGTTGTGGGCAAAGTCGTGGAAAGAATTATAAGGGATAGGATTTGTAAGCATCTAGAGAGAAATAAATTGATTAGGGATGGTGATGACCAACACGAGGGGACATAACTTTAAATTAAGAGGTGGTAGTTATAGGACGGATGTCAGAGGTAGGTTCTTTACACAGAGGGTGGTGAGGGCGTGGAATGCCCTGCCTGCAGCAGTTGTGGACTCGCCTACCTTGGGGGCATTCAGATGGTCGGTTAATAGTCATATGGATGATATTGGAATAGTTTAGGTTAGAGGGTCCACTGGCCGGCGCAACATCGAAGGCCGAAGGGCCTGTACTGCACTGTAATGCTCTATGTCCTATGTTCTATCCTAGGAAAAAGGCTATCACTGTCCATCCTATCTAAACCTCTAATCATCTTATATGTTTCAATAAGGTCTCCTCTTAGCCGCCTTCTTTCTATCGACAACAACCTCAAATCCCTCAGCCTCTCCTCATAAGACCTGCCCTCCATACCAGGCAACATCCTGGTAAACATCCTCTGTACCCTATCCAATGCCTCCACATCTTTCTTATAATGCCGGGACCAGAACTGCACACAATACTCCAAGTGCGGCCGCACTAAAGTTTTGTACAGTTAAAACATGATGTCGTGGCTCCGAAATTCAATCCCCCTACCAATAAAAGCTAAGACTCCATGTGCCTTCTTAACAACCTTATCGACTTGATTGCCAACTTTCAGGGATCTATGCACATATATACTAAGATCCCTCTGTTCTTCAACACTATTAAGAGTCCTACCATTCGCCCTATACTCTACGCATTTGTTATTCCTGCCAAAGTGAATTACCTCACACTTTTCCGCATTAAACTCCAATTTGCCTCCTCTCGGCTCAGCTCTGCAAATTGTCCAAGTCTCTCTGCAAACTATAACACCCCTCTTCACTATCTACCACTCCTCCGAATTTGGTGTCATCCGCAAATTTACTAATCATCCTTTAATACCCTCATTCAGATCATTTATAAAAATTACAAACAGCAGGGGCCCCAAAACAGATCCCTGAGGTAAGCCATTTGTAACCGAACTCCACGATGAATAACTTCTGTCAACCACCACCATCTGTCTTCGATCTGCTAGCCAATTCCTAATCCAATTAGCTAAATCACCCTCAATCCCAGACATCGGGATTTTCTGCAGAAGCCTTCCATGGGGCACCTTATTGAACACCTTACTAAAGTCCATATATACCACATCAACTGTCTTACCCCCATCCACCTCTTTGGTCACTTTTTCAAAAAACTTAATAAGGTTAGTAAGGCATGACCTACCCTTCACAAAACCATGCTGACTACCCTCAATCAATTCATTTCTCTCTAAATAACGATATTTACAACAAAGCATTTGACAAGGTCCCACATGCAAGACTTCTTGAGAAGGTGAGAGGCCATGGGATCCAAGGGGCTTTGGCCTTGTGGATCCAGAACTGGTTTGCCTGCAGAAGGCAGAGGGTGGTTGTGGATGGCTGTTTTTCTGCATGGAGGTTGGTCACCAGTGGAGTGCCCCAGGGATCTGTTCTAGGACCCTTGCTGCTTGTGATTTTCATAAATGACCTGGATGAGGAAGTGGAGGGATGGGTGAGTAAGTTCGCCGATGACACGAAGGTCGGTGGTGTTGTGGATGGTCTGGAGGGATGTCAGAAGTTGCAGCATGACATCGACAGGATGCAAGACTGGGCGGAGAAGTGGCAGATGGACTTCAACGCGGATAAATGTGTTGTGGTCCATTTTGGCAGATCCAACGGGATGAATGAGTACACTATCAAAGGTAGGAGTCTTAGCTGTGTGGAAGAGCAGAGGGATCTTGGGGTCCGGGTCCATAAGACTCTCAAATCGGCCTCCCAGGTGGAGGATGTGGTTAAGAAAGCTTATGGTGTACTGGCCTTCATTCATTCATCGAGGGATTGAGTTCAGGAGTCAGGAAGTAATGCTGCAGCTTAATAGGACCCTTGTCAGACCACACTTGGAGTACTGTGCGCAGTTCTGGTCGCCTCACTATAGGAAGGACGTGGAAGCTATTGAAAGGGTGCAGAGGAGATTTACAAGGATGTTGCCTGGATTGGGAGGCATGCCTTATGAAGACAGGTTGAGGGAGCTGGGACTGTTCTCCCTGGAGAGACGAAGGTTGAGAGGCGACCTGATAGAGGTTTACAAGATGTTGAGAGGAATAGATAGGGTGGACTCTCAGAGAATATTTCCCAGGGCTGAAATGGTCGCGACGAGAGGGCACAGATTTAAGGTGCAGGGAAGCAAGTACAGAGGAGATGCTAGGGGAAAGTTTTTCACTCAGATGGTGATGAGTGAATGGAATTGGCTTCCATCGGTGGTGGTCGAGGCCAATTCGCTGGGGTCTTTTAAAAGTCTTCTGGATGAGTATATGGGATCCAATGGGATTGGGGGTTATAGATAGGTCTCTGGCTGGGTAGGTTTTTGATGTGTTCGGCACAACTTGTGAGCCGAAGGGCCTGTTTGTGCTGTAGTGTTCTGTGTTCTTTGTTCTATGTTCTAAATCCTATCCCTAATTATTCTCTCCAATACTTTGCCCACAACAGAAGTAAGACTCACTGGCCTATAATTCACCGGAACTTCTCTCCTCCCCTTCTTGAACAATGGGACCACATTCGCTATCCTCCAGTCTTCCGGCACTATACCTGTAACCAACGACGACCTGAAGATCAGAGCCAGAGGCTGTGCAATCCCCTCTCTCGCCTCCCAGAGAATCCTAGGGTAAATCCCATCCAGCCCAGGGGACTTATCTAACTTCAAACCCTCAAGAATATCTAGCACATCCTCCTTATCTACTTCAATACTTTACAGTTTGCAACCCAGTATCCCAGTGTTCACCACAACTACATTTACATGTCCCTGCGTGAATACCGAAGAGAAATATTTGTTCAGTACCTCTCCAATCTCTTCAGCCTCCACGCACAGCTTCCCACTGCTGTCTCTGACTGGCCCTAATCTTGCCCTAACCAATCTTCTATTCTTAACATATCTAAAGAAAGCTTTAGTATTCTCCTTGAACCTATCAGCCAAAGTCTTCTCGTGTCCCCTTTTAGCTCTCCTCAACTCACTCTTTAGCTCCCTCCTGGCTAATCTATAGCTATCCAGTGCACTAACTGAGCCTTCAAGCCTCATCCTGACATAAGCCTCCTTTTTCCTTTTAACCAGCGAATTAACTTTTTTAGTACACCACGGCTCCCTTACTCCACCATGTCCTCCTTGCCTGACAGGGACATACTTATCAAGGACTCGCAGTAGCTGCTCCTTGAATAAGCTCGACATTTCAGATGTTCCCAGTCCCTGTAGTTTCCTAGTCCAACCCATGCACCCTAATTCCCTCCTTATAGCCTCATAATTACCATTCCCCCACTATAACTACTGCTCCCAGCTTCATGCTTACCCCTATCCATCACTAAGGTGAACGTAACCGAATTGTGGTCACTATCACCAAAATGTTCAACAACGTCCAAGTCTAACACCTGGTCTGGCTCATTGCCCAGCACCAAATCCAATGTAGCCTCACCTCTAGTTGGCCTATCTACATACTGAGTCAAAAAATCCTCCTGCACACTTTGTACAACAACTGACCCCTTTAACGAGCTGGAGCTATAGCTATTCCAATGAATATTAGTAAAGTTAAAGTCCCACATAACCATTACCCTATTACTTGCACTCCTGCCCAGGATCGACTTTGCAATCCATTCCTCTACCTCTTTAGAACTTTTAGGAGGTTTATAAAAGACTCCCAACAGGGTGACCTTTCCTCTCCTGTTTCTAATCTCAGTCCATACTACCTCCACAGACAATTATTGAATCTTATTGAAGCATATAAGATGATTAGACGTTTAGATAGGGTGGACAGTGATAGCCTTTTTCCTAGGATGGAGAAAGCTAGCACGAGGGGACACAGCTTTAAATTAAGGGGTATGAGTTATAGGACGGATATCAGAGGTAGGTTCTTTACTCAAAGAGTGATTAGGGAGTGGAATGCCCTGCCTGCAGCTGTTGTAGATGCGCCAAGTTTGGTGGCGTTTAAGAGGTTAGTTGATAAGTATATGGATGAGAAGGGAATGTTTTAGTTAGGAGGGGCATTGCTTTTTATTTTGGTCGGCACAACATCGAAGGCCGAAGGGCCTGTTCTGTGCTGTATTGTTCTATGTTCTATGTTCTATGAATGGCGAATGGAGTTTCATTTAAATAAATGCGAGGTGATGCATTTTGATCAGTTAATGATTGGGCTTTAGGGAGAGTTATAGATCAGAGAGATCTGGGGGTATCTGCTCATTACTCCAATGTGGAATCTCAGATGGAGGGAGTGATGAAGAAGACATTCTGCATGCTTGGTTTCATTGGTCAGACATTGAATACAGAAGTTGGGACGCTTTTATGAATTTGTTAAAGACATTGGTAAGGCAACACATAGAATACTGTGTCCAATTCTCGTCACCCTATTATAGAAAATATAATATTCAATTAGGAAGAACACAGAAAATATTTGTTCGGATGCGAACAAGATTTAATGATTTGAAGTATAAGGAGAAGTTTGATAGACTGAGATATTTTCCCCCGGAGTGACTGAGACTTAGAGGTGATCTTACATAGGTCTATTAAATAATGAGAGACAGAGATCGATTATATAATCAACAACTTTCCCAAAGTTAGGACAATCTGAAACTCGAGGGTATAGATTTGGAGAGATATAAAATGATTCAGAGGGGCAGCTGGTTCACACAGAGGGTGGTGTGGGTCTGGAACGAGCTGCCAGAGATAGTAGTGGAGGCAGGTACAATTTTAATTGTTAAAAAGTGTATGCCCCAAACACCAGCAATTGACGCTCACTAAGGTCGTATGTATATGTTAGGTCAAAGGGTTTGTTTTCATGCTGTAAACCTCTATGACTCAAGAAAAGATAAACTGGGGTCGAGGTGGGGTCGGCGGGAGTTTCAGATGCATCTTTATGTCTAGAAAATAATATCTGATTAGCGAATGATGTGAAGAAGGGAAAGAAAAATACCTTCGTTTTCGTGGCATCCTCAAGCAATAACATGTGATAGAGTATTATTCTCATGTTCCCTTTAGCTCCAGCCCAATAGGTCTGTTGGTGTGTGATGGGAGTTCACTCACATGCCCAACAAAATCAGACTCAGAGCCAAAAAAATGCATTTGCACCAGGGGGCAAATTTGAATATGAGGATTTCACAAATCGACGTCAGATTAACACATTCCGTCAATTACAGAGGAAAGCAGATCAACTGCATTTGTCCTTGTATTCAGCCGGAGGGAGATCAGTAACACAACAAACTATGGATCACAATACTGTGCATCACTGACAGAGAGTAGAACATACCACAGTAGACACCTCTGTACCAGAGAAACCCAATGAACACTGCTGTATCAACATCACCGACCCTGGGGTGAGATCATAAATATCCTGTCGTGTATCTATCTAACATAAGGGAGGAGAAAATAGCACCAAGCTTTGCCTTCATCTCAGATCCCATAAATAGAGGGCCAATCCAATTGTGCTTGTGAAGATCATCAGAGGGCAAGACAGAATAAACAACTTTTATTTTTAATGCGTAGCTCTGGAGAAAACAGACCAATTACATGTTTTTCTACTCAGATGAAAGGGAAGGGCAAGTCGAAGGCAGTGTAGATTATCAAAAAAAGCTGAGGGAGTAAGTTTCCAAAATCTGAAATACAAACTATTTTTATCAGTGAAAGTTTATTCTTCATTTAATGAGTTTACACAATATAGAAAAGGAATATTTCAGAGCACTCTTCAATTGCTCGCAAAACTTAGACTGAGTCACAGCATAAATACATGTGTTCGTGCAGCAACTCAGAAGCTGGAGCATGAAGCCAATGTCCATTACAAACTGACGTAGGTACATAAAATCATAGCCCAAATCGTACATTCTAAGCCATATAAAGTAAACCATCAGTAATGCCCACAATACTATGAAATTTCCAGAGATAACAAAGAGTAAAATTCTGGATTTCCTCCTGCTTTCCATCTCTGGGTCTTTGGTAGAAGCACCTTTTTAATGAGCCTGGAGTCGCCTGCGTGCAGCACTGCTCATTAAAATGTGCTTGACAGTGAGAATGTTCAACAAAACAATCAGAATAAAAGGCAGGCCTGGTGTTAGAACGTAATGAATGAACTCGATTCTTGTCCATGCTTTAGAATACTGAACACTATATGACACAACACAAAACCAGGGGAAGTTCATCAGTAAATATCGACCTGTCAACAAAAAATACCAGAAGATGATCTTTAAACAACTCAAAACAGTCGTTGTTATAAGAATAACAGCTGCCGTGTTTGTGGTGCAATATTTGGTTTTCAGCTTCTGGTGACAAATTGCCACACATCTGTCAAAGGTGAAATCTACAGTGAACCAAATGGAGCAGTCAGTGGCTGCATAAAGTAGGACGGCATGTATATTACACACACGGATGACCATCAAGAACAAAAAATGTTTGTAGTAAACAATTGGAATCTGCCTCAATATTAAATCGAAAACAACGACTGATAAGTCTGCCGCTGCCATGGCTGCCAGATAGGTCGTTACATATTTCGAGAGGCCGCACTTTTGCTGAGAGAGTATCGCAATCGTTACTATGCTAGCTGCAAGGAAGAAAAATAACATATGATTTTTTTGCACTACAATTGCGGCGAGACAATCACTTTTGTGATGTACACTATTAGTGATTTACATGCAGAGCATTGTGAATCGTTTTTGTTGTGGAACAGTTGTACCTGAAAAAAGATTCTAGAAGGAAGGAACGGAAATTAGAAGACCAATTCAGCCCAAAACGTTCTAATGAAATTGGTGAGATACTTGTTTGTAAAAGAATTCCAATCCATTCGGTATTACAAGTTTTATAATATGCATATAATTTTAAAAATCCTCTTTGTCACAAAGCTTTATCAGATGAAATCAAGGTGGAAAGTTTATTAAATCGATAGATTCCCCACATCTCTCTGGAATAGTCGGCATACAATACATTCTGGAGAATGACAACACTTCCTGAATAAATTATCAACTGAAATGGCTACAGGCATCAATTCAGATCTGGATAGAAAAGTTTCTGCTATCTCGTAACTCGCGCAGAAATCTAAATGAACTCTGGACAATTGTATTCACCAACTGCTAGAAGTGCACCCCATCCTTTTGGGCGAACTGAAAATTGATGCAAACGGCAGATCCCTTGTCAAATGAACTGCAAAGTTATGATAGTGAGGAGTGGGATGTATGGTGGAGGAGGAGAATAATTTACAGCAGAGAGTGAACGTGTGGCTTTTGGGTGGCTGTTTTAATGGAATCCCCAAACGAGTAAGAAGGCCCGTTGGGCAGATCTCCAGGTGTTAAACCATTTCCTCACAAAAGGTGCTCCTACATTAAGTCCGAAGGCTGGCGCTGGGTGAACCTCAAACCCTGAGCCATTTCTGCCTGCTGCAAGTTATTGGCGGATGGGACAAGGCCTCATACCTGTGAATTAGTGCGCGCTTATTTACTTAAAAAGTCAAGAAATGGGGTATCTCCCACAAGATCATTTAGTTCTAAATTCCGGAGGCAGCTATCATTTCACCTGTATAGAACAAATGTTTTTGAGTTGGATGAATTATCCTGTTCTCTTATCACATACAATAAAATGATGAATTCATCATTTTAGCAATATAACAGTGAATTAAATATTAATGAATCAAATATTTGTATCTGCTGCTTTGGTAACTATAAGCAAGGCAAAACAGATAAGTTCTGCATATGCTGAAATTTGTTGAACTCAGGATTTGCATTAGCAATGCTACTCAGGCACATTTTGCACACTATGGCTATTACATTTCTCGCAAATCTTATTGATAGTGAAATGACTGAATTAAATCTTCATGCTTATACTGAGATATGGATCAGCAAAACAGGAATGTTGGAAACAGGAGGAAATAGTAAAGTAAGTCGTACAAAGCAATGCAATTAAACCTGAGTAATAGAAGTTTCAAATGAATCAGTGAAAATAAATTTTGAAGAGGAGCGCGGGACTTCAGGGGATATTTTCTGAGAAGTATTTTCCAACTGGACAGATGCTCTTCAGATTTCAGGATGAAAATCAATCACATTTCTGCTTTACATGACTGAATGCAAAATAGTTCAGAGGCAATTGTAGACAGGCTTGGCGCGCAGCCAATGCATAATGAATTGGACTCTGAAGGAAAACTCAAACGTTTTTTTGTCACAGTATTCATGTCTGCTGCCTCGCAGCTCTATGGACCTGGGTTTGATTGCAGCCTTAAATAGCTGCCTGTGTGGAGTTTGAACATTCTCCCAATGACTGTGTGTTTCCTTCTTGTGTTTCCGATTCCTCCAACAGTCCATATATAGATCGGTTACATGGATTGGTCATGCCACGTTGTCCCTGAGGCTCTTAAGATGTGTAACTTTGGAAGGTTAGCAATGGGTAAAGTGGTCTTTTAGGGAGCTAGTGTGGACAGGATAGGCTGAAATGCCGCCTAATCGGTATTTGAGTGGTGAGGGCAGTAATGATTTAGACAGTTCAAAAGACTTATATCTGGGAACACATTATTGTCAGGAACACTGTTAGCAGAGACAAATAAATCCCTAGAACGATAGTACACTTGACAACAAATTGTGGATGCTCTGTTTGGAGACAAAGCCTTATGAGTGAACTAACTGCAGAAAGTCTGAGTTTTACATGGCAAGTACAGTGTTATGGATATAAAATTAATAGCACATTGAAGAAACTTACCAGGGACACCGAAAATGGCAAGGATTGGATAGTAAATCCAGGGCAGGTGGTTGACGTCAAGGTAGGAGAGCATGTGTCAAATAGTGATCACAACTCTGTCTGCTTTAGGATATTAATGGAAAAGGACGAGACCAGCCCAAAAGGGAAGGTATTTAACTGGGGGAGGGCTAGATACAACCAGATTAGGCAAGATCTTAAAGATACCGACTGGGATAAGCTTTTCGAGGGCATGTCGACGAGGTACATGTGGGAGTCTTTCAAGGGAAAACTAAACTCTCTGCAGGAAAGATACGTGCCGGCTAGGAGGAAGGATGGGAAAGGTAGGATTAGAGAACCGTGGCTTACCAGGGATATTGAGGGCTTGATCAGGAAGAAGTGAGAGGCTTACATTAGATCTAGGCAACTGGGGACTGAGACAGCGCTGGAAGCTTATAGAGAGAGTAGACGGGATCTTAAAAGGGGTGTTAGAAAGGCAAAAAGGGGCCACGAGGTGGCTCTGGCAGGTAGGATTAAGGAAAATCCTAAGGCATTTTACTACTATGTAAGGAGCAAAAGGATGGTTAGAGGCAAGATTGGACCTCTCAGGGACAGGGGAGGGGATCTATGCTTAAAGCCTGAGGGAATGGGGGAGATCCTCAATGACTACGTTGCGTCGGTATTCACGCAGGAGACTGGACAGATGTCTGTGCCTGATGTTGACAAAGTTGAGGATCGGTTGAGGGACATAAGGATTACGAGGAAAGAGGTGTTGGGGCTGTTAGGCAGCTTAAAGACATATAAAGTTCCGGGGCCTGATGGCATTTACCCCAGGCTGCTAAGGGAGTTGAGGGAAGACCTAGCTGGGCCTCTGACGCAAATCTTTGTCTCTTCCTTGGACACAGGTGAGGTCCCAGAGGACTGGAGGATAGCAAACGTAGGACCGTTGTTTAAAAAAAGGTCAGAGGGATAATCCAGGGAACTATAGGCCGGTGAGCTTGACTTCAGTTATAGGTAAGCTAATGGAGAGGATCCTTAGGGACAGGATGTATGAGCATCTGGAGCGCTGCGATCTGATCAGGGATACACAGCATGGCTTCGTCAAGGGGAAGTCTTGTCTTACAAATCTAGTGGAATTTTTTGAAGAAGTGACAAAAACAGTTGATGAAGGACATGCTGTTGATGTCGTCTACATGGATTTCAGTAAGGCGTTTGACAAGGTTCCTCATGGTAGACTGATAGAGAAGGTGAAGGCGCATGGGATACAGGGTTGGGTATGTAGATGGGTCGAAAACTGGCTTGGGTGGAGGAGACAGAGGGTAGTAGTCGAAGGCTCTTTTTCCGGCTGGAAGCCTGTCACTAGTGGAGTGCCACATGGCTCAGTACTAGGTCCTCTTCTATTTGTGGTCTACATAAACGACTTGGAAGTTGGGGTAGGTGGTGAGATCAGCAAATTTGCTGATGACACTAAGATGCTCGGATTGGCGGGTACAGAGGAGCAGTGCCAGGCAATACAACAGGACATAGATAGGTTGGTAGACTGAGTAGATAGATGGCAAATGGAATTTAATCCGGATAAATGCGAGGTGATGCATTTTGGCCGGAAAAATGTAGAAGAGAGTTATAGGATAAAAGGTAAAACTATACGGAGCATAGAGACACAGAGAGACTTGGGGGTGCAGGTTCACAAGTCTCTGAAGGTGTCCTCACAGGTGGAGAAGGTGATAAAGAAGGCGTATAGTATGTTAGCTTTCATAGAAAAGGGTATAGAATACAAGAGTAGGAGTTTGATGTTGCAGTTGTATAGAACGTTGGTTAGGCCTCACTTGGAATACTGCGTCCAGTTCTGGTCGCCGTACTATCGGAAGGATGTGGAGTCCTTGGAGAGAGTGCAGAGGAGGTTTACCAGGATGCTGCCTGGTAATGGAAGGACTGTCTTATGAGGAACGATTAAATAGACTGGGGTTGTTTTCCCTTGAAAGACGTCGGCTTAGAGGGGATCTCATAGAGGTGTATAAGATTATAAGGGGTATAGATAGAGTAAATGGAGGTAAACTTTTTCCACCTTCAGAAATGGATAGGACGAGGGGTCATGGCCTTAGGGTGAGAGGGGCTATGTATAAGACGAATATTAGAGGGCAGTTTTTCACACAAAGGGTAGTGGGGGTGTGGAATGCACTGCCGAGTAAGGTGGTGGGAGCAGGCACGCTAGGGCTGTTTAAGGGTCTCTTGGACAGCCACATGAGCGGTATGCAGATAGAAGGATATAGTAGGACTGTTTAACTGTGGCTTTTCCCACAGGTTATTCAGTCCATACTTGACCAACAAGGCGCATGCATTCGGCAGGTAGTGCGAGGACAGCTCTTGGATGTTGATTCATGGGTTGCCTGGTGCTTCATGTCGTAAATGAGTGCTTTATCTGGACCATCGGAAGGGCACCATGACAGCTCAGTGACTATCGCTGTAGCTGTGCAGACACTTGGAATTGGGTCGGTGTCTGCGGGAGTTTGAGCGTTCTCTCCGTGGTTGCGTGGGTTTTCTCCGGGCGCTCCGGTTTCCTCCCACAACCCAAAAATTCGCTCTTAGGCTGATTGGGAAACAAATTATCCCTGTAGTGAAAGTCTTCCATATTAGGAATAACCTAAATTTAGAATAGGATAATGGAATTGCTACTATATAGTTATGACGGCGGCGCGGGCTCGTTGGGCCGAAAGGCCTGTTTCCCGTGCTGTGTTGCTCTTTTCTTCTTTTAAATATATTGAGTCATCTTGAGTGTCAGCTTGATCCGGTAATCAAATCACATTGTACTAAAACCTGTAGAAAGATATAGAACGTCGTTGCTGAAACCTCTATCCATCGTTGTAACATTCCAATCTGTTCTCCTCATACTCTGTCCAATTGTCCGAACATTGCAGTCTATTGTCCTCAGATTACAAATGACACTTTGCCTTGTCAAAACCATGGAAGTGATGCCCTCGCTGACACAATGCAATAACACAGTAGGAGGACTCCATTATTAATGGAAAACGAAAATTCTCCAGTGACAGATTTAGTACCCATGAAGATTGCCATTATTTGCAGTCACTGAACAAACAAATTCAGTTTTCATTTTGCACGCAAGCAATAAACAAGAGCAGTGTTGAACATTCACACAGTCCAGATAGGATAAGCAATGGTTGTTGTAGAGAATAAACAAATACAACATTGAAACAATTATTTTAATGTGTTAAGCATGTTAGATTGGAGCTACAGGTCTAAGTCAATTGATGTACGATGCTTCAAAAAAATGCTGAGATTTATACTGGCTATGTAGAATTCGATATAATTTCACCGACAGACAAATTGTTGATACAAGACAATAAGAGTCAGGAGCCATCAGTGGTGGTGAAGGCGAACTCGCTGGAGTCTTTTAAGAGACTTCTGGATGAGCACATGGGATTTAATGGGATGGGGAGTTACAGATAGTTCTATGGCCTGGTAGGTATGGATATGATCGGCACAACTTGTGGGCCGAAAGGCCTATTTGTGCTGTAGTGTTATAACCCCGACCTCACACTGTACGTAGACAGATCCCGAAGACAAGTCGAGGGACAATACCGCACAGGCTGGGCAGTAGTAGAACAAGAGGGAATACTGATGGCAAAAAGGTAATATGAGTGGGGAAACCTCCATCCAAATGGCCGAACTGATAGCCCTCACTGAAGCCTTAAAGATGGGAAGGTAAAGGCGAATAAATGTTTATACAGACAGCCAAATATGCATTTGGGGTGGTCCACGGTTACATTATGGCTTGGAAAAAGGCGCAGGTTTATCATCACAGTTGGGGGGGCGGGCGGCAGTGACGGGGGGCGGGGGGGAGGTCGCATGAAGCATGAGAATATAATCCAAGACCTGGTAACTGCAGCCAGGCTGCCCTCAGAAGCAGCTGTAGCTAAGATAAAGGCCACGAGAGGGTAAAGACAGCAGAACAGAAGGGGAACTAATCAGCAGACGCTGCGGCCAAGGCTGCAGCTGGGGAAGCCCTCCCGCACACAGCCGCTACCACAACAGCCCCACAACACAAAGTGGATATTTGTGAGCTGCAGGATAATGCAAGTCCAGATGAGGTGACACAGTGGGAACAGTGAGGGGCATCCAGGGACAAAGATGGAGTGTGGTGCAGAGGGCACCAAGTACTTACACGCCAAACTGTTCCGACTCCGTCACCAGCCGAAAAACTCCGACCGAGATGGGACCCTGGTCCGACTGTCAGCTGATTGGTGGTGGCCAGGGATGAGACGGAATGTAGCTAAACACTGCCAGCACCGTGTGATGTTCGCCCAACACAATCCCGGCCTGACCCCTGAGAGACAAAGTGGCCCACCAACCGCGAACAAAGGGACCTTGGGAAAACCTCCAGATCGATTTCATTGGCCCTCTATCCCCTAGCCGAGGGAAAAAATATTGTTTAGTCCTAATTGATCAATTCACGGCTGGGTAGAAGCATCCCCGACTCGGGATTGCAAAGCGCCACCGTAGACCGCATTTTAGCATACGAGATCATCCCGAGGTGGGGAGTCCCACTACAACTGGACTCTGACCAATGAAACACCCTTCACGGGCATAATAATGAAACAGGCTTGTAAAACCCTGGGAATGAGACAGAGATTCCTTATCCCATACCACTCTGAGACTTCTGGGATGGTCGAACGAATGAACTGCACACTTAAAAATACGATTGCCAAGTCAATGGTGGAGACAGGTCAAGGGTAGGTAGACGTCCGATCCTGTATTTTCATGCACCTAGGAGCCACCTCTGGTCGCACCCTGGGATTCACACCATTTGAATTAATGGCAGGGAGGGCAACAGCACTCCCAGAAAATATGGCGGTAGGAGGGAAAGAAATGGCACCCCCTCTGGATATGATGAAGAGATATGTACAACAGTGAGACCATCAACTCAGAGAGCTACGCCACGCAGCCAGATACCAACAGGCTACAAGCGAACAGGTTAAGAAACATGACACTGTCACATCACCACATTTCCGTGATGAGGGGACAAAGTTTCAATCCGAGTGGTCCCCGACCAAACAGGCTTCTCTGCAAAATGGATAGGGGCCCAGGAGATTATCCTCAGCAGCGACACATGTGCCTGTGTCGATATCAAAGGGAAAGGCCGTTGGAAACAGTGGCCACAGTTAAAGGCATACCACCTTGGTGGGGGCAGGGGGTGGTGGTGGAAGGGTGGAGGGGGTACAGGACAGACCGATATATGGGCGAGAATAGTCCGTCGACATAAATAGGCCACGTATCGACCCCTAACTAACCACCTCTATCCACACAACAGAGATCGCATAAACCACCTTCATTTCTAGGACGGAGGAGTGGCACACGCCAGCCAGAGATCTAATATATCTATATAGGTATACATAGATAGATAGATAGATAGATAGATAGATAGATAGATATAGATATAGATGCAGGTGCATGCCGAAGTAGATTAGTAAGCAGAAATTAGTTTACACTAAGACTCTAATATCTGGCGGCCACCAAGTGTACCCTTCCACCACCTGTCAAGGACCTCGTTAACCATCGAAAGGATGATCTTCACCACGATCTTCTCATTGAGTGTCGCCTTCCAGGGGCACACAGTTCACCAACAATTCCATGGGACAATATTCAACATGTCCGAGGCATTGTGGTGCCAGCCACACCATACACCGAGAACCCCCATGCAAGGCTTCTGGAGAACGTGAGAGGACATGGGATCCAAGGGGTTTTGGCCTCTTGAATCCAGAACTGGCTTACTGGCAGAAGGCAGAGAGTGGTTGTGGATGGGTCTTGTTCTGCATGGAGGTCGGTCACCAGTGGAGTGCCCCAGGGATCTGTTCTGGGACCCCTGCTGTTTGCCATTTTCATAGATGACCTGGATGAGGAAGTGGAGGGATGGGTTCGTCAGTTCGCTGATGATACAAAGGTCGATGGTGTTGTGCATGGTCTGGAGGGATGCCAAAAGTTGCAGCGGGACATAGACTGGGCGGAGAAGTGGCAGATGGACTTCAACGTGGATAAATGTGTAGTGGTCTACTTTGGCAGGAATAATGGGATGAAGGATGACAATATAAAGGGTAGGAGTCTTAGCTGTGTTGTAGAGGAGAAGGATCTTGGGGTCCGGGTCCATAGGACTCTTAAATCTGCCTCGCAGGTGGAGGAAATGGTCAAGAAGGCGTACGGTGTACTGGCTTTCATTAATCGAGGAATAGAGTTTAGGAGTCAGGAAGTAATGATGCAGCTCTATAAGACTCTTGTCAGACCCCACTAGGAGCATTGTGCGCAGTTCTGGTCGCCTCATTATAGGAAGGATGTACAGGCTATTGAGAGAGTTCAGAGGAGATTTACAAGGATGCTGCCTGGATTGGGAGGCAGGCCTTATGAAGATAGGTTTAGGGAGCTGGGAGTCCTTTCACTGGAGAGACGTAGGTTGAGAGGCGACCTGATAGAGGGTTATAAAATGTTGAGACGAAGAGATAGGGTGGCCTCTCAGAGATTATTTCCCCGAGCTGAAATGCTCACTACGAGACGACACAGATTTAAGGTGCAGGGAAGCAAATACAAAGGAGATGTCAGGAGTGTTTTTTTCACTCAGAGGGTGGTGAGTGAATGGAACCGACTGCCGTCGGAGGTTGTGAGGCAAGCTCGCTGGGGTCTTTCAAAAGTCTTTTGGATGAGTACATGGAAAGCAATAGGATAGGGGGTTATAGAAAGGTCTGTGGATTGGTAGATGTGATAGGTGCAACTCGTGGGCCGAAGGGCGTTTTTGTGATGTATTGTTCTGTGTTCTCTGTTCTCTCAATAGAATGTATTTCAATGCCTGGTTACAGGTCAACATAATTTGCTTCACCTGCACATTGGATAAGCTTCAAACATATATCCAATGTCCAACTCGCCGGGTGGCTCCCTTCAGAACTATCTGCACCCTCGTTGAAGACCCACAGAACTAGATACAAAGGGACACTCTTAAACCGGACATTGACATTTGTGGATATTACAGATTACTTGAGGCCTTTTGTATTTCCGACAACGTGTGCCGCCATGACCACGACACCCGGAATCTTACTCTGCCCCCTGCTGAGCGGGGGGTCGGATGGAGGACTGGTGCTGCAGAACGAGGGAGAAATCATATAAGACAATGTGAAACATGAAATCGTGCCTAGTGCCAGGATACTGTTCAGAACCGAGACGAAGTATGTATCAGATGCTGGGCAGGGAAAGCATAAAGCGGGCTATCAATGCGATGGGAGCAACACACTATAAAGGTAACACACATACACACAGAAGCAAAAGGTGTATAGTCATTGGCATCCCCACAGGAATAAACACCGGATCCAGCGTGGTGAAATCAATTGATATCCAGGACCTCAATAATAAGATAGAACAGTTAAAGGGAGTAATGAAAGATATCCTGCAACGGTCATTAACCCAACAAATCGAGCAGGCCTTTTTTAGGGGAGATGGGCGCCATTACTCAACTAGATGGAATCACAATATTAGAAACACGTGCCCGTACCATTAACCATCTCATAGATAGAGAGAGAGAAAACACTGTCCGGGTAAAACAGGGACAGCTGTGCCATGCATACTGTCAGTGGACGATACGCCAATTGAGACACAATTTGGAACAGGTACACATGGGGGAGGTGCCCGATTGGATTGACAGCACCCAGCTAGCACAACTCGCAGATCAGAAGGGAATGCTGGATGACCAGACCTTGAAAGGGACGACATGGGCAGTGATCCCCGACTGCGAGGTTAGCGAGAACACGGGGATAGGGGTGGTCCTATTAATACCGATAGCGACATCAGACTCGGGACCATTCCCTACTTTCCAAATTGAGAACATTGGTGTTGTTAGAGGCAACACCTCCCTCCGCTACCACCTAACCAAAGTCACAGCCATCTCAAGACATGGCGTGATGGTCAGTACCTCGCTCTTGGGATGCAAAAGGAAGAGATAACCCTCATCCACTGAGACAGGGAGAGGCAGCTGAATGTGTGTTTAATCGAACGCAAGACTGTACCCTAGAAATTACACCTACAAACCCAAACTTTGCCCGGGCAACCGTTTTGTTTTATCCATTCATGGGGCATGGGCGTTGCTGGCTGGCCAGCACTTATTTCCCGTCACTTGTTGCCTTCGGAGAGCAGTTTTGAATCAACCGCATTGTTGTGGCTCTGGAATCACGTGTAGAGCAGACCAGGTAAGGACGACAGATTTCGTTCCCTGAAGCAGATGGGATTTCCCGATATTTCACCATGGATCAATGGATTCATGGACATCAGTAGGTTATTAATCCCCGATACTTTTTATATTCATTTGAAATTCCACCATATGCCCTGGTGGGATTCAAACCCGGGTCTCCCCATAACATTAGCTGAATTTCAGGATTAATAAACTCGCAATAAATCCACTGGGCCATCACCAAACCTGTAAACTTTTGGAGACAAGATGAAGGAAACGGAACTGGAGGGGAGGGGGTTGTAATGATTCCGCAGAGGGACAGTCAGCTCTTGTCATGTATTCTGGGACGTTCATGGAATACAAGTTGCTCGACGGTGGTGCACGAGGTTTTCACTTATTTGTTCACATTTGCGCAATATTTTCCCAGGTTTCGGAAGAGCGTGCCACCATTTGCAAGGATTATCAGGCGAATTAAGACACGTTTGGGCGAGGCAGAATTTTAAACAGACCTCGAGGCTGCTGTTAGTTGGGGTGAGTCTCGAGCACAGACGGTCCCGCTCAGGTGAAGAAGCGGGACATGCTATGCCACAAGCACCGTCAGATAGGATGCAGACTGGTGCTCGGGCAGTTCTGCTTATGAGGGTAATGTTTAACCAAATATAGAACATAGAACAAAGAACATTACAGCGCAGAACAGGCCCTTCAGCCTTCGATGTTGCGCCGACCAATTATGAAAAAAGTAATGACTCTCCAAACTAAACCATCCCCTTCTCTTCCATAAACTTATCAACTAACCTCTTAAACGCCATCAAACTTGGCGCATCTACAACTGCCACAGGCAGGGCATTCCACTCCCTAACCACCCTGTGCGTAAAGAACCTATCTCTGATATCCGTCCTATAACTATCACCCCTTAATTTAAAGCTGTGTCCCCTCGTGCTAGCTTTCTCCATCCTAGGAAAAAGGCTATCATTGTCCACCCTATCTAAACCTCTAATCATCTTATATGTTTCGATAAGGTCCCCTCTTAGCCGCCTCCTTTCTTACGAAAACAACCTCAAATCCCTCAGCCTCTCCTCATAAGGCCTGCCCTCCATACCAGGCAACATCCTGGTAAACCTCCTCTGTACCCTCTCCAATGCCTCCACATCTTTCTTATAATGTGGGGACCAGAACTGCACACAATACTCCAAGTGCGGCCACACTAGAGTTTTGTACAGTTGCAACATGACGTTGCGGCTCCGAAATTCAATCCCCCTACCAATAAAAGCTAAGACTCCATATGCCTTCTTAACAACCTTATCGACTTGACTGCCTACTTTCAGGGATCTATGCACATACACACCAAATCCCTCTGTTCATCTAGACTTCTAAGAATCCTACCATTAGCCCTATACTCTACACATTTATTATTCCTGCCAAAGTGCATTACCTCACACTTTTCCACATTAAACTCCATTTGCCACCTCTCGGCCCAGCTCTGCAACTTGTCCAAGTCTCTCTGCAAACTATAACACACCTCTTCACTATCTACCACTCCACCGACTTTAGTGTCATCCGCAAATTTACTAATCCATCCTTCAATAACCTCATCCAGATCATTTATAAAAATTACAAACAGCAGGGGCCCCAAAACAGACCCCTGAGGTACACCACTTGTAACCGAACTCCACGATGAATATCTCCCATCAACCACCACCCTCTGTCTTCTATCCGCCAGCCAATTCCTAATCCAATTAGCTAAATCACCCTCTATCCCATTCATCTGCATTTTCTGCAGAAGCCTTCCATGGGACACCTTATTAAACGCCTTACTAAAGTCCATATATACCACATCAACCGCCTTACCCCCATCCACCTCTTTGGTCACTTTTTCAAAAAACTCAATAAGGTTAGTAAGGCACGACCTACCCTTCACAAAACCATGCTGACTATCCCCAATCAATTCATTTCTCTCTAAATAACTATAAATCCTATCCCTAATAATTCTCTCCTATACTTTACCCACAACAGAAGTAAGACTCACTGGCTTATAATTCCCTGGAAGGTCTCCCTTCCCCTTCTTGAACAATCGGACCAAATTCGCTATCCTCCAGTCTTCCAGAACTATACCCGTAACCAACGACGACCTGAAGATCAGAGCCAGAGGCTCTGCAATCGCCTCTCGTGCCTCCCAGAGAATCCACGTTAAATCCCATCCGGCCCAGGGCACTTATCTAACTTCAAACCCTCAAGAATATCTAGCACATCCTCCCTATCTACTTCAATACTTCCCAGTTTGCAACCCTGTATCTCAGTGTTCTCCACATCTACATTTACATCTCCCTGCGTGAATACCGAAGATAAATATTTATTCAGTGCCTCTCCAATCTCTTCAGGCTCCACGCACAACTTCCCACTGCTGTCTATGACTGGCCCTAATCTTGCCCGAACCAATCTTCTATTCTTAACATATCGAAAGAAAGCTTTAGGATTCTCCTTGATCCTATCAACCAAAGTAGCCTCGTGTCCCCTCTTAGCTCTCCTCAACTCACACTTTAGCTCCCTCCTGGCTAATCTATAGCTATCCATTGCACTAACCGAGCCTTCAAGCCTCATCCTGACATAAGCTTCCTTTTTCCTTTTAACCAGCGAATTAACATTTTTCGTACACCAAGGTTCCCTTACTCGACCATTTCCTCCTTGCCTGACAGGGCCATACTTATCAAGGACTCGCAGCAGCTGCTCCTTGAATAAGCTCCACATTTCAGATGTTTCCAGTCCCTGTAGTTTCCTAGTCCATCCTATGCACCCTAATTCTCTCCTTAAGGCCTCATAATTACCGTTCCCCCAGCTATAACTACTGCCCCCAGCTTCATGCCTATCCCTATCCATCACTAAGGTGAACATAACCGAATTGTGGTCACTATCACCAAAATGTTCACCAACTTCCAAGCCTAACACCTGGTCTGGCTCATTGCCCAGCAGCAAATCCAATGTAGCCTCACCTCTAGTTGGCCTATCTACATACTGAGTCAAAAAACCTTCCTGCACACTTTGTACAAAAAAAGACCCCCCTAACGAGCTAGAGCTAGAGCTATTCCAATCAATATTAGTAAAGTTAAAGTCCGCAATAACAATTACCCTATTACTTTCAGTCCTGTCCAGGATCGACTTTGCAATCCTTTCCTCTACCTCTCTAGAACTTTTAGGAGGTCTATAAAAGACTCCCAACAGGGTGAACTCTCCTCTCCTGTTTCTAATCTCAGCCCATACTATCTCAACAGACAAGTCCTCATCAAACTTCTTCTCTGTCACTGTGATACAGTCTTTGACTAATAATGCCACTCCTCCCCCCCTTCTACCTCCTTCTCTACTCCGACTAAAGCACTTAAACCCCGGAACATGCGACATCCATTCCAGTCCCTGCGCTACCCAAGTCTCTGAAATGGCCACAACATCGAAGTTCCGGGTACTGGTCCAAGCTGCAAGTTCCAAATGGATTAAAGTTAAATATATTTATCCCTCTGTGCAGATGGATCATGCAGGGTGTGTGAGACATGGACAGTTAGCACGATAGTCAAAATCCAATGCGAATAAAATTACACTAAGATCATAGTCTGGCAATTGGATCATCTGCTCAGAAATTCTATTACATATTGGCATTCTGTTGATGTGAGTGCCCCATTTCTCTTCCTCCCAATACCGCCTCGTTACATTTGGGGAAGAAAAGTCTCTTTTGGAACTTGAGGCAGTTGGCTTGTCAAGCCTTTTGTGATTGGAAATTGCACAGCTTCTCTGCTATTTGAAGGAAGAAAAACTATTTCCTCGTCTCATTCTTAAATATCGACTACATATAAAATCTACGTGGGCTTATTCTAAATTCAGCAGCAGAGGACATATTCTCCCGCAACTATCCTGCCTGGGCCAGTTGGCATTTTAAACTTTTCAATCAGATCCCATTTCGATCTTCTAAACTCTTCTTCATCCTGCACTCTGGCACTGCTGAACAAAACACTCCTAATGGGTAGTCCCACCAAACCCAGCGTCAGTCTACTGAAGCGCTAAGAACAATCTCTCTGGCAAGTTTGTCCTTCCTTTGGAGGGAATTCAACTTGTCTGAAATACTCCAGCTGTGATCTCACCAATTTCCTTCATCTTATTTCTGAATCCAATTTCCCGGGCACTGAAGGCCAAAGTAAAGACCAAAGTCAGCCAAATGCAGATTTCCCATCAGCGATGCAGTTCACTGTGCAACCAATGAAGGGGTCATGGCTGTAGTACACAGTCAAGTGGATCTCCAACAACATTGTGACCAACGGCTTTGTCTGGATTAAGATCTCCGCTCACTTCTTCCCATTAGGTGAGCATGTAATCCTCAATAAGGCAGCCCGGATTCAATCAGGCACATGGGTCGATATATTACTGATCCCCCATAGCTTTCATATCACCCCACCATCTCCACCGAGGTCGGAATTCTCTTGGTGCATTCCCGGAGCCACCGCGGTCCTTTCCATCACCTAAAGATCAGAGGCAGGTTGAGTGAAGTTGGAGCTGCGTCAGAGGTTGTAAAAGGAGCAACAGCACTTCCCTAATGGAAGCAGAATTGCCATTTACCAAAGTGAGCTCCTCATGAAGTTCTTCAAGCAGGAAGCATTTCTTTTTTAGCGTCCATCTCCGAGTCCAAGCCTTCACTATCCAGAAGTGACTAACACAGAATGAACATCGTGATGGGCGCTGGCATTCGCAGCAGAGACCTCCTCAGCCCATGGTAGGGCGCGCTTAAGCACGGACTTCCTGGTTCTCAGATGGCCAACATCCTTCTTTTGGGATTGACGCTGATTTTTGATCTTGGAAGATACTGGTCCTGTGTTCTGAACTTCAATCCCAGGATTCAACTGTGACCATTCCCGAAGTTCCTCACACGACTCTGCTTATCCCTGGCTGAAGTTCGTTTTTTTTTTCTGGTGTTCCTGATTAGACTCCGCCCTCCCATCACATTTGGGAATTGCAGGTTCAATCTTTTATGAAGCCCTCCACCCAATAAGAGATCCGCGAGAGCGACACTTGTTGCCCACTGTTCTCCTGTAATCGAACAAAAAACATGAATATTCAGTCTTCATGAACGCCGTTGGTTGTTTTGTAATGCCATCACTGAAGAACAGAATGCGCGTTGTGCAAGTCCACTTGGGCGGGATGTTGGCGCAGGAGTGAGCATTTGCCTCACAGCTCCAGACACGTGGGTTCAATTACCGACTTTATTTGTTGTCTGTGTGGAGTTTGTACACTATCTCCGTGTTTCCGCAGATTTCCTCTGGGTGTTCCCCTTTCCTCCCACAGTCCAAAAGGGATTAGATTAATTGACCAGGCTAAACTGTTCCTTGTTTTGTCCTGGAATGTGTACGTTAGCGGGATTAATATGGAAAATATGTGAAATTGTGGGGAATAGAGCCTGGGGTAGGATCCTTGTGAGTGCAGAATCAATAGGCCGCTGGCCTCATCCTGAACTGTCGAGATTCTGTGATGATTGTATGACTCATTGGCGAAAAGTGAGGTTTTAAGATGCTGTGGTAACTTTCAGAGAGCACGTGTCTCAGAAATCAGCGGTAGTGAGCCCTTGGCCACAATGGAAAAAAATGAACCTGATGTCCCATATAGACTGACACTTTGACATAATTTTCACGCTGCCTGAGAAGCAGCGCGGCCCATTTGGTGCAATAATAACTCCTTTCCTTTGGAGTATATCATAATTAAAAACATGTAAAACATAATGTCCCTATGCAAGTTCATTTATTAGCAAGTTTGCAGATGATACAGAAATGGCTGGACTTGCGGATAGTGAGGAGCATTGTCAGGAGATATAGCAGGATATAGATAGGCTGGTAGCTTGGGGAGATAGATGGTAGATGGAATTCAATCCTGGTAAATGCGAGTTGATGTATTTCAGTAGAAAGAATGTAGGGGGGAGATATATGATTAAAGGGTAGACATATTAAAAGTATAAAAACGCAGACGGACCTGAGGGTGCAGGTGCACAAGTCTCTGAAGTTGGCAGAGCAGGTGGAGAAGGTTGTGAACAAGACATGGTATACTAGCTTTTATAGGAAGGGGTATAGAGCACAAGAGCTGGCATTTAATGTAGCAGTTGTATGGAACGTTGGTTAGACCTCATTTGGAATACTGCGTCCAGTTCTGGTCGCCTTACTACCAGAAGGACGTGGAGAGACTGGAGAGAGTGCAGAAGATGTTTACCAGAATGCTGCCTGGTATGGAAGGTCTGAATTATGAGGAGAGGTTGCTTTCCTTAGAAAGACATAGAATTAAAGGAGATCTAATAGAGGTGTGCAAGATTGTGAAGGGTATGGATAGAGTAAACAGGCTTACGCTTTTTCTTAGAATGGACTCAAATATCACGAGGGGTCACGGGCTTAAGGTGAGGGGGGTAAGGTATAATTTGAATGCTAGAAGGAGTTTTTTATTCTCACACAGAGTGGTGGGGGTATGGAATGCACTGCCAAGTGGTGGAGTCAGGAACTCTGAAATATTTCAGACATACCGAGATGGGCACATGAACAGAATGGGAATGGAGGGGTAGAGAAAACTGATTTCAAATAGGCATCATGAGCCTTGGGAGTTCCTGGGAAGTGTGTAAACTGTCAATGATATTGATGCGTTTCTGTTTATCCGACAGTACTTTGGTCCGCCTTGCTGTCTCACAAGGGGCATACACGCAATGGGTCCTGAGAGGGCTGCTCTTGGATTTTTTTCGACAGTATCCTCGTAGTTCGCGTTGTTAGCGTACGCTTGATCTGGACCATTTGATGGCCCACACGACGGCTCAGTGACTATCGTTGTGCTGTGCAGATACATGGATTTGGACCTGTGTCTGTGGGAGTTTGCACATTCTCCCCGTGCTTGCGTGGGTTTTCTCCGCGCGTTCCGGCTTGCTCCCACACCCTAAAGATGTGTTCTCAGGCTGATTGGCAAAAACAATTTCTCCCTAAATTGTCTCGCAAATTTGGTTCCGATGCATAGTTCTGTAAACATAGACCGGGATCATGGGTAGAAGTAGGAACATCGAGGTGGCGGTGCGTGCTTGTTTGGCCGAAGGGCCTGTTTCCGGTGCGGTTTGTTCTTTGTTGTTCTTTGTTCTTTCCAACCATTGCCTGCAATGCCACTCCCATGTCTGTAGAAAGGCCGAGAGAGGGACGATTTTCTTGGCACTACTTGATACAATATCAAGGGTAGGAGTCTTAGCAGTGCTAAGGAGCAGAAAGATCTTGGGGTCCGATTCCACTGGACTCTTAAATCGGCCTCGCAGATGGAGGGTGTGGTTAGGAAGGCGTCATTTGCACTGGCCGAAATTAATCGAGGATTCAGTTTCAGAGTCGGGAGGTAATGCTGCAATTTATAAGACCCTTGTCAGACCCCACTTGGAGTACTGTGTGCAGTTCTGGACGCCTCCCTACAGGAAGGATGTGGAAGCTATTGAAAGGGCGCAGAGAAAATTCACAGGGATGTTGCCTGGATTGGGAGGTATACTCTATGAAGATAGAACAAAGAACAAGGATCAAAACAGCACGGGAAACAGGCACCTCGGCCCAACGAACCCGCGCCGCCTCCCCGATGTTCCCACCTCTACCCATAATCCCTGTCTATGTTTATAGATCTATGGATTAAAAACCGAATTTGAGACAATTTAGAGAGAATTTGTTTTGTCAATTAGGACTAAGAGCACATCTTTGGGATGTGGGAAGAAACCGGAGCAAACAGAGAAAACCCACGCAAGCACTGGGAGAATGCGCAAACTCCCACAGACATAGGCCCAAATCCATGTATCTGCACAGCACAGCGATAGTCACTGAGCTGTCGTGTTGCCCATGAAATGGTCCAGGTCAAGCCTACACTAACGACGTGATGCACGAGGATACTCTCGAAAAAAATCCAAGAGCAGCCCTCTCACAACTCATTGCGTGTATGCCCCTCGTTAGACAACAAGGTGGACCAAACCACCTGTCGAATAAAACAAGTACATCAATATCATCATCTATTTAGACACTTCCCAGGGACTCCCAAGGCTCATGATCCGTATTTTAAATCAGTTTTCTATATCCCTCCATTCCCATTCTGTTCATGTGCCCATCTAAGTATTTCTTAAATAACTCCAGAGTACCTGCTTCCACCATTTTACTTGGCAGCGCATTCCATACCCCCACCACCCTCTGTGTGAAAAACTCCCTCTAGCATCCAAATTATACCTTACCCCCCTCACCCTAAGCCCGTGACCAGTCGTGGTATTAGAGTTCACCCTGGGAAAAAGCGAGAGCCTGTTCATCTTTAGTTAACTCTGGCAACACCAATTTTAAATCCAACCGATTTATTTGACAGTAAATCTGCGAGCTTTCGGCCTCTGTGGCCTTCGTCAGGCGAATGAGGTGTTCTGGTCTCCAAAAGCACACATATCACCACATAAACTTCCACTCTCACAGTGTCCAACCACACAAACATGCTCAGACACATATACTGAGACGCTCAATCTCAACTGTCCCATGCCACAGCAATGCACAGCCTGCACATAAACAAAAATAATCACACTCACACACCACCACAACCCACACACAACACACACACACACACACTCAACACACAACACACACACCACACACACACACACACACCACACACACACACACACACACACACACACACACACAGGCATATTTAAACACACAAAAACATGGCGATAAAGGACACAGCCGCCATACTCACAAACCACACACAAGTCCACAATATCAAAATGAAAAGTCATAAACACCTTCAAAACAGCCACACAATCAAAAAAAAACGCACACGCCGCTACACGCTTACACACATACACATGCACATAATTTCACGTTCAAAATGCACACTTCACACGTATATGCATCCACCAAACACACACAGCCACATACAACGGTCACATGCAAACACCACACATATCTACACAGACGTACTAATCCCACACGTTCCCCAAACATGCATGCACTCACAGAGCTCACACACCCAGCCACACACAATGAAAAACATACAGCAAAGCATATCTGCTCATATGGAATGATACACACGTAGACACCCAAAGATACCCACCCGCAGGTGAGTACCCCCACATACGCACACAAACCTGTACGCACAAATACACAGAATCATTGATCAACACATGTCCGGACACAAAAACACTCCCACTTACACATGCCATCTCACACACACACACACACACGAAAAACGTGCATCACAAAGAGGCCAGCATCTCTAGTTCCACCGAAAAAGCACAGCCACTGAAATGGAAGCACCCATACAAAAACACACACACACACACACTCCAACCATCAAGCTTGGTGATATTTGCCCTCACATTTTAAAGAATGTTAACTGTCTCAAATTTCAAATATATTATAGTTGACGATTTGCTTTGTTTTTCCTGTTAACATAATAAGTGATGTTTGCGCCCAGAATTTAAAATTATAATGCTGTGAAATTTTATTGAAATACAAAGAACAAAGATGAAAGAACAAAGAGCAAAACAGCACGGGAAACAGGCCCTTCGGCCCAACGAGCCCGCGCCGCCACCCCGATGCTCCCACCTCTACCCGCGATCCGTGTCCATGTTTATAGATCTATGGATTAAAAACCAACTTCGAGACAATTCAGGGAGAATTTGTTTTGCCAATTAGCCTAAGAGCACATTTTTGGGATGTGGGAGGAAACCGGAGCACCGGAGAAAACCCACGCAAGCTCCGGGAGAATGCGCAAACTCCCACAACACGGGCCCAAATCCATGTATCTGCACAGTACAGCAATAGTCACTGAGTTGTCGTGTTGCCCCTCAAATGGTCCAGGTCAAGCCTACACTAACGAGGTGAAGCACTAGGATACTCTCGAAAAAGATCCAAGAGCAGCCCTCTCACGACCCATTGCGTGTATGCCCCTCGTTAGACCACAAGGTTGACCAAAGCACCTGCAGGATAAAAACAAGTACATCAATATCATCATCTATTTACACACTTCCCAGGAACTCCCAAGGCTCATGACCCCTATTTTAAATCAGATTTCTGTACCCCTCCATTCCCATTATGTTCATGTGCCCATCCAAGTATTTCTTAAATAACTCCAGAGTACCTGCCTCCACCACTTTACTTGGGAGCGCATTCCTTAACCCCACCAGCCTCTGTGTGAAAAAAACTCCCTCGAGCATACAAGTTATACTTTACTTCCCTCACCCTAACCCGTGACGCCTCCCCTCGGCTGTTCGAGTCCATCCAAGGAAAAAGTTTAACCCTATTTACTTTATCTATACCGCTCATAGTCTTGTACACCTCTATTAGATCTCCTCTAAGTCTACATCTTTCTAAGGAAAACAGTCCCAAATTGTCTAACCTCCCCTCGTAACTCAGATCTTCCATACCAGGCAGCATCCTAGTAAATATCCTCTGCACTCACTCCAGAGTCTCCACGTCCTTCTGGTAGTAGGGCGTCAAGAACTGGATGCAGTATTCCAAATGAGCTCTAACCAACGTTTTATACATCTGCAACATTAAAGGACAGCTCTTATACTCTATACCCCTTCCTATAAAGGCTAACATACTATATGCTTTCTGTGCAACCTTCTCCACTTCCTCTGCCACCTTCAGAGACTTGTTCACCTGCACCCCCAGGTCTCTCTGCGTTTCTATACTCTTAATAGATCCACCTTTTATCATATACCTCCCCCCTACATTCTTTCTCCCGAAATGCATCACCTCACATTTATCTGCCATCTGTCTGCCCAAGCTACCAGCCTACCTATGTCCTGCTGCATCGCCTGACAATGCTCTTCGCTATCCGCATGTCCAGCCATTTTTGTATCATCTGCAAACTTGCTGATCATCCCACTTACTCCCTCTTCCCAGTCATTTATATATATTACAAATAGAAGAGTTCCGAGTACCAAGCCCTGTGGCACACCTGATGGGCAACATGACAGCTCAGAGACTAACGCTGTTGCTGTGCAGACACATGGATTTGGGCCTGTGTCTGCGGGAGTTTGCGCGTTCTCCCCCACGGGGAGTTGCGTGGGTTTTCTCCGGGTGCTCCGGTTTCCTCCCACATCCCAAAAATGTGCTCTTATCCTGATTACATAGAACATAGAACATTACAGCACAGAACAGGCCCTTCGGCCTTCGATGTTGCGCCGACCAATATAAAAAGCAATGCCCCTCCAAACTAAACCATTCCCTAATCTTCCATATACTTATCAACTAACCTCTTAAACGCCACCAAACTTGGCGCATGATTGGGTAACAAATTGTCCCTATATGGGAATCTTGCACAATAGGCATAGCCTAATGTCATGGTTATGTCACAAAGACGTTAAGACGGTGGCGCGGGCTCGTTGGGCCGAAGGGCCTGTTTCTTGTGCTGTGTTGTTCTTTTTTCTTTGTTCTTTGTACCACTAGTGACCGACCTCCAGCTAGAAAAACACCCTTCCACTAGTACTCTCTGTCTCCTATTACCAAGCCAGTTACTTATCCAACTATCCAACTATCTACCTGTCCTTTATGCCATGAACCTTGACTAATCTCCCACGAGGGACTTTGTCCAACGTCTTACTAAAAGCCATATAGATGACATCAACGGCTCGCCCTTCGTCACCTCCTCAATAAACTTTACCAGATTTGTAAGGCACGGCATCCCCTTATCAAATCCATGCTGCGTATCCCTAATCAGATCGCCACGCACTAGGTGCCTATACATCCTATCTCTAAGAATCCCCTCCAACAGCTTCCCTACAACTGACGTCAACCTCACCGCCCTATAATTCCCAGAGTTATCTCCACTATCCTTTTGAAACAACTGTACAACATTAGCAATTCTCTAAAGAAATGTTATTTCTTTCCTCATTTGGCAGTGTAACCTTTATTACATTTTTTTTTCTTTCACACCAGTGGGAAATTGAATCACTGAGGCTGTTTAAACAATTTCATTTCGCACTGGGTGTGGATTTGATGTGAGATAAATAATTGCTCAAAATTCGTAACTGTGATTGAAAAGATGGTGGTGATCATCCTTCTTGATCTAATTCAGTCCACGTGTGTGGGAACAACCGGATTGTTCTTAAAATGGCAGTTGCAGCATTTTGGCTCTGCGATCATCAGGAAACGGGAACATATCTGCAAATCAGGATGCTGAGTGGCTCGAGGAGAACTCCCAAAGATCGTCATCCATTTACCACATTTGTCCACATTAGCCTGTGTCTGCTGTCCCTTGTCATCCCAGGTGGTAGAGGTGCGAGGCTCGAGGGTGTTGCGAGGGGGTCTTGATGAACCACTGAAGTGCATCTTGCAAATGCTGTACAAGGCTGCCACAGTCGGTTGGAGGACTGGGTGCCTGTTGTTCGTGCGTTGATCCAATGGGACTGCTTTGTCTTGTGTGGTGTCAAGCTTCATGAGTGTTTTGGAGCTAAACCCACACAGGCAAGTGGAGATGATACCTTCGTGATCCTGATTTATGCATTGTCAATGATGGACGGAGCTAGAGGAGTCAGAAGGTAGGTTACATTTCCCAGGATCAGTCGATCTGAATTTGTCGCCGACAATTTTACAAGAAAGCCCAGTTCAATATCTGGTCTGTAAAACTGGTACGGGACGTTGTGGGGTATTCTGCACGATTTTGACTTTGGATATCTCTGTCAGTATTCTGATTCACTCTTCCTGGGACATTCCTGGCCAAGGACTTGGTGACTCAATGTTAATGCTTACCAGGTCCAATTGTCTGCTGTCCAGGACTCAGTGAAAATGGAAACAAACTCCTTCAGTCTCCAAAGAATCATGAATGATTGAACTTTGTGAAATTATCGACAAACATCCGACTTTTGACTTGACAATGATGGGGCATCCATTGATGAAGCAGTTGGATATCTTAAACATTGAACCAGTAACCTGTTCAGTTCAGGTCAGACAATTAATTTTGCAATCTGTGTAAAGGGATATTTAATCACGATCTTCAACTGTTCTCTGAACTTAGTCTGTGTCACAGCATAAATGCAGGTATTTGTACAGTAACTTAGCATCTGTAGCATGTATCCTATTTCTCCTAAGATTGCAATTGGATTTTCAAATTTCATGTTCACCCACCACAATTGAGTCCATATAACTTCGATCAGGTAGAGTGCCCACAATAGAATGAAATTCCCAGAGATAACAAAAAGTAATATCATGGACTTTCTTCGACTCTCCATTTCTGGGTCATTGGGACTCTTCCCATCTTTGTGAGCTCGGAGCCTCCTGCGGGCTCGACTGCTCTCGAAAATGTGCCGAATGGTTAAAACATTGAGCAACAGAATGAGAATGAATGGGATAAACGGTGTTGTGAAGTAGTGAATGAATTCTATCATGGCCCAGATTGGAGATTTCAGTACTTCATAACTTGTTCCACATAACCGAGATGAATTGCTCATCACATAGCCATCTGTGAACATGAAATACCAGAAAATGTTTTTTGCAATGCTCAGCACTGTCACTGTTCCCAAAACAGTGGCTGCAGTTTTCTCGATGCAATATTTACTTCTCAGCTTTTGGCAAGAAATTGCCACAAACCTGTCAAATGTAAAGGCGACAGTGAACCAAACGGAGCAGTCTCTGACAGCATAAATCAGGACAGCGTGGTACTTGCAGACAGGGCTGAAATACATGAATGAAAGATTATCCTTGAACACAAACAGAATTTGCCTTAGTATCAGGTCAACAATAACAAGCAGCAAATCCGTCGATCCCATGGCCAGCAGGTACAATGTGACACACCTGGAGAGACCACAATTTTTCAGCGAGAGTACAACAATCATCAGCACGTTAACTGTGAGGGAAATAAAATATGTAAAGGAAAAATATTGATCAGGCAGGAAGAAAAGTTAACATCTTGATTTACAACATGTTGCGATTTCAAGATGTGCTGCAAGATCTCGTACTGCATGCCGAGTATTGTATCAGTGACAGGGAAATCTGCAGCCGGTAGTCATTTCAAATCAAGAAAAACAATCTTCAAAAGGAGTGTAATGCACTGGAGCAAAAAACACACAGGGAATAGGATCTCCTGTATTCAGATAAAGATCCAAGTTGAGCAAAATAATAAAGACCTCGTGGGTAGAGTATAAATTACTGACATTAACTCTGACATCAATGTCTCTTGATTAGAGTGCACATATCAGGAAATAATTCCTGCTTCTGATCTTTACCGAATTTTGGCTGTTTAATGTTCGAGGAGATGGATTAGCCCAGGTTCCATATCCTGCTTAATCCCGAATAATTTTGTGAGAGAATTAGTCTGTTCCCTTCTCCTGCTTGGTCTTGCTGCTTCAGTGGGCTCGATTTCGGTACAAGGTTCACCCGTTATTTGGAACAGGCAGCAGGGATTGTGGGGATGATCAAATGGTGCAGGAAATGTTTCCAGAACACCAGAGGACTTCCAGCACTGGCAGGAAGCGGCAAGGCCAGAATATATGAATGGAAACTGATAATATCACTAATACACTTTAATTCATCAATCTATGATCGTTGGAAGTTTTCATTGTAAATGGAACCAGGAAATGCATTTATATAGTATAGCCAGGATTTATCACTCGATAAAATAACAATTCATGTCAAATGTGCTGCCCACGTATATTGATTATATTCTGTTATTGATTCTGTTTACTAATGCAGCCAAATTCATCTGAATGGAAGAGAGGGCGAACGGAATAATTCTCCCATCCCAGTGAAAATTAGATAGGGGCATGAACAGCAAGGATTTCACAGTCGTTTCTAATTGTGGAATTTACTTGATATTCTTCTCAAAGAATTCAGTCGAAGAGCAAGAAGATTTTACACATTACAAGATCAAGGATTCAGTTGCAGTTTTTGGTTAATATTTGGAGAAATAATTTGGGCAGTGACAGCATCACAGAGAAGAAAATAAATTTCAAGAACGATAATTGAGTTAAAATTGTTTACATAATGACTACGTTGAAAGAGATGCTTAACCCGGATACCAGAGATAGCAAAGTGGGATGGAGAAACATTCAAGTCCAAGGCAGACCAAGAATTTTAATGATACAACTCAATCATGTATCTTATAAAAACGGTTAGTAACAGTCATAAATTCCTCGTGCATTGATGCAACATTCCAGTCCATTGTTCTCAGATTTTGACCAATCATTTGAACATTGTTACGGTTCTGACCTCCCATCTCACTCTCTCTGGAGACACTGCTGCTGCACACACTATGGGACGCACATCAAATCAGTGTTTTGTTAATATAAGAGGATCCATATAATAGGGTCACTGAAACCTTCCAGTGACACAGTTGGGATCCATGGATTCTCTCATGAGCTATCTGTCACTGAACAAACATGTTGAGTTAAACCCCTTTAAACACAATTTATATCTACTGCAATGAAGTAGAAATGTTACTGTTCCTGGTCAGATGTAACAGGGTGCTAAAGGAAGAAATGATGGACAGTGAGTGCAATTATTTTTTACACGTTTAAAAAATTGCGGGACTTTGAAATTGTATTACAGGACAGGAGATGTACTCTATCAAGTGTTAGTTCTGACAACAAGGACTGAAAGGAATGACCTCTTGTAACACCACAACACTGATTCTCACATTACTGATAGGAAAAGCCCGCCATAAGAATAAAATAAAAGTGCCAAGGTAAATCTAGGCGAGAGCGAGGTCATGTTCTTTGGTAACTGGACGAATCGGTTCTATGTCCCCTTCACCTGTAGAACAAAGAACAAAACAACACGGGAAACAGGCCATTCGGCCCAACGAGCCCGCGCCACCACCCCGATGTTCCCACCTCTACCCGTGATCCCTGTCTATGTTTATAGATCTATGGATTAAAAATCAAATTTGAGGCAATCTGTCTCAATCTGAACAGACAATCTGTTCAGATAAACTGACGGTGCTGGGGATATATTTCAAAGGGACCAGAGCATGCGTTACAAGATCAAAAGGCACGAGTAGTTATAATGAAGTAAAGGCTCGGCGTGTGGGCAAGGCAGCCTTTTCCTTTGCAACCAAGAATCTGTCGTCTGGTGTGAATCATTCTCGGCGTTACTGTTGGCGGCATAGGAATGGCCCGATATACAGAATAAACGAGGCTTACCCGGGACACCAATGATAGCTAATATCGGATAGTAAAAGTATCCCATTATCTGAAATCCAAGGAAGACCAAGAATTTTAATGAAAAACCCCAGTAACGATACCAATTAAGATTGTAAATGTCCACTGATAAACCCTTGCCCATTGCAGTAACGTTCCAGTCCATTGCTCTCAGATTCTGTTCCATTGCTGGAATATTGCAGTCCATTGTTTTGAGATTCTGATTCATTGCTGGAACATTCATATATACTGTTGACGGAATTTAACCAATAATTGGTACCTTCTTATCTATTCTACTCTACACATCTCTCCTCTCTCTCTCTCTCTCTGGAACTGCTGTTATCCTTTGCTGGCTGGGCGCTGCTCTCAACTGTACTGGCGGTAACGCATTGAAACAAGACCCTTATTTATTGAAGGGCAAAACTCTCGGGTGGCACAATTGGAATCCAGGGAGGCTCTCATTAATTAACCTTCTCTGAACAAACAGGTTCTGTTCACCCTTTCCAAAGCCACATCATACCTACCCCAATGATGTAGAACTTTCATTTACCCTGGTCAGATGTAACAGGGATGCTAAAAGAAAGAACGATGGACAGTTGATGCAATTTTTGAAAATCTTTCAATATTTACTGCATATAAATGTTGTGTTAAAAAAACTTCAGATTTACTACATCAATGTCAATCCCAATAAAAAGGAGAGAGAGGAATAAACTTGAATCTGATGTAACTTTCAGACTCCCATTTGATAGGAAAATCCCCGCCTTAATTGTAAACTCAGGTGCCGAGGTCAAGCGTTGCAAATTTCACGCCATATTCTTTGGGGCTGGACTGACCGATCTTTTGACTCCTTTTCTGTTGGATCAGGCAGCCCAAAGGATATAGTTGGAGGGATAAGAGTATGTGTTCGGAACTGGAGGGAGAGAATAGATAAATTTGAATCAAACCTGAGCATATTGGAGAGACTCTCCTCGAAACGTTGTTGCAGAAAAACACCTTTGACCATGTGTCAATCAGGCATTAGTTTGCACGTCAAGTCCTAGAGGCCCAACGGAGAAGGGAGAGGGGGTGCGGTTGGTTCCTGACAGATGTTTTTCTCAGCATATTATGCATAGCCATTATGCAAAACGCCTTATCACCAGAGCGTTCAAACAAGTATCAGGTCTTGTATGGCTGGTGGTAAGGTAAGCCTTCCGTGTCTGATTAATCCTACATGCACAGAGTCTCACTCGATCATTTATTGCCCCCAAGGTGACTTTAGTGAGGAAGAGATCAATTTCTTCTCTCAGCAGGATCATCTCCCTTCTGTAAGTGTTGCTCCAGACACAATGCTTTAGCAAGACAGAGCACATGTGTGTTGAGAAAAGGAACATATATATTCATTTCATCAAAGTTAAGTTACTAAAGGTGCAGAGATCATTCACGATCTTTACATTTCGGTCACTGAAAAACGGTTACCGTTACTTCAACATGTCAAATTGCCTAACGCAGTAAGTAACCCAGAGGTCAATTCACTGCACATGGCCACAGGATAACAATGGTTACTTACTGGGAACACCAATAATCACAATCAGCATTGGAAATGTACAATTGAGGCTGGGGGCTTTCATCAGCCTTCTCAGAGACGTAATTGGGGAATGTCGTTGGCTAAGTCCTTTAAGTGCAAAGGAATCGAAGGGAAGGGAGAATTGTATCGAACCCCCTCGGTCTGTATGGTTCTCAGTGAATGTACCAACGAATATTACATGTCCCACAATCGTATTAAAGCTGCTCACAATGAAGTGTATTAATGCAGGCAACTTGAATCCCTTTCTCACCAAACGTAATCACAATTTTGAAATGTCTGAAATGTGTTTTTGTGTCTATTGAAGCGCCTCAGTGAGCAACATCAGCTATAGAACAAAGAACAAACAAGAAAACAGCAAAGGGAAACAGGCTTTTCGGCCCAACGGTCCCGCGCCGCCACCCCGATGTTCCTACCTCTATCCCTGATCCGTGTCTATGTTTATAGATCTGTGGATTAAAAACCAAATTTGAAACAATTTAGGGAGAACTTGTTTTGCCAGTTAGCCTAAGAGCACATCTTTGGGATGTGGGAGGGAACCGGAGTACCCGGAGAAAACCCACGCAAGCACGTGGAGAATGCACAAACTCCCACAGACAGAGGCCCAAATCTACGTACCTGCAAAGCGATAGACACTGAGCTGTCGTGTTGCCCATCAAATGGTCCAGGTCAAGCGTACACTAAAGACGTGGACCATTAGGATTCTCACGAAAAAATCCAAGAGCAGCTCTCTCACGACCCATCGCGTGTATGCCCCTTGTTAGACAACAAGGTGGACCAAAGCACCTGTAGGATAAAAACAAGTATATCAATATCATCATCTATTTACACACTTCCTGGGGACCCCCAATGCTCATGATGCTTATTTTAAATCAGTTTTCTATGTCCCTCCATTCCCATTCTGTTCATGTGCCCATCTAAGTATATCTTAAATAACTCCAGAGTACCTGCCTCCACCACTTTACTTGGCAGCGCATTCCATACCCCCATTACCCTCTGTGTGAAAAAACTTTCTCAAGCATCCAAATTATACCTTACCCCCCTCATCCTAAGCCCGTGACCCCTCGTGCTATTCAAGTCCATCTTAGGAAAGAGCTTAACCCTGTTTACTCTATCTATACTCCTAATAGTCTTGGACACCTACCTCTATGAGATCTCCTCTAAGTCTACGTCTTTCTAAGGAAAACCGTCCCAATTTTCCTAACCTCTCCTTGTAACTCAGACCTTCCATACCAGGCAGCATCCTGGTAAACCTCCTCTGCACTCTCTCCAGAGTCTCCACGTCCCTATAAGGCGACCAGAACTGGTATAGTATAGAGGCAAACGGGAGGGTGGTTTGAAGTGTGTATACTTTAATGCGAGGAGCATACGCAATAAGGTGGATGAACTTGCAGCCTGGATTGGTGCTTGGGACTTCGATGTTGTGGCCGTTTCAGAGACATGGATAGAGCAGGGGCAGGAATGGTTGTTGCAGGTTCCGGGGTTCAGATGTTTCAGTCAGAGCAGAGGTGGTGGTAGAAGGTGTGGAGGAGTGGCATTGTTAGATAAGGACAGCATTACGGTGGCAGAAAAGACGTTTGATGTGGACTTGTCTGCTGAGGTAGTGTGGGCTGAGATTAGAAACAAGAAAGGAGAAGTCACACTGTTGGGAGTTTTTGATAGGCCTCCAAAAAGTTCCAGAGAAGTAGAGGAAGGGATTGCAAAGTTGATCCTGGATAGGTGTGAAAGTAACAGGGTAGTTGTAATGGGGGACTTTAACTTTTCTAATATCGATTGGAAAAACTATAGTTCAAGTACGTTAGAGGGGTCAGTTTTTGTTCAATGTGTGCAGGAAGGTTTCATGACTCAGTATGTAGATAGGCCAACAAGAGGTGAGGCTATATTGGATTTGGTATTGGGTAATGAACCAGACCAGGTGTTAGACTTGGAGGTGGGTGAGCACTTTGGTGATAGTGACCACAATTCGGTTACGTTTACCTTAGTGATGGAAAGGGATGGGCACGTACCGAATAACAGTAGTTATAGCTGGGGGAAAGGTAATTATGAGGCTATTAGGAGAGATTTAGGATGCATAGGGTGGAGCAGGAAATTGCAGGGGCTGGGGACATCTGAAATGTGGACCATACTTAAGGAACAGCTTCTGCATGTCCTTAATGAATATGTACCTGCCATGCAGGGAGGAAGTGGTAGAGTGAGGGAACCATGGTGTACTCGGGAACTTGAATCTCTGGTGAAGAGGAAGAAGGAGGCTTATATAGTGATGAGACGTGAAGGCTCAGTTAGGGCAATGGAGAGCTATAAATCAGCTAAGAAGGAGCTAAAGAGGGAGTTGAGAAGAGCTCGAAGAGGACACGAGAAGACTTTGGTGGATAGGATTAAGGAGAATCCTGAAGCTTTTTATAGGTATATACATAACAAAAGATTGGTTAGGGCAAGATTAGGGCCAGTCAGAGATAACAGTGGGAAGTTGTGCGTGGAGCCTGAGGAGATAGGAGAGACACTGAATGAATATTTTTCACCAGTATTCACGCAGGAGAAAGACAATGTTGTCGGGGAGAGTACTGCGTTACCAGGTTGTAGACTGGGCAGAATTGAGGTTCATAAGGAGGAGGTGCTAGCGAATCTTGAGGGTATGAAATTTGATAAGTCCCCTGGGCCAGATGGGATTTACCCTAGGATTCTCTGGGAGGCTAGAGAGGAGATTGCAAAGCCTTTGGCTTTGATCTTCATGTCGTCGTTGGCGACAGGTATTATGTTGGAAGACTGGAGGATGGCAAATGTTGTCCCTTTGTTCAAAATGGGGAGTAGGGACCATCCTGGAAATTAAAGACCAGTGAGCCTGACTTCTGTTGTGGGCAAAGTCTCGGAAAGAATTATAAGAGATAGGATTTATAAGCATCTAGAGAGAAAAAAATTGATTAGTGTTAGTCAGCACGGTTTTGTGAAGGTTAGGTCGTGCCTCACAAACCTTATTGAGTTTTTTGAGGATGTGACCAAAGAGGTAGATAAGGGGAAGGCAGTTGATCCAGTGTATATGGATTTTAGCAAAGCTTTTGATAAGGTTCCCCATGGTAGGCTACTGCAGAACGTGCAGATGCATGGGATTGAAGGTGATTTAGCAGTTTGGATTAGGAATTGGCTAGCTGATAGAAGACAGAGGGTGGTGGTTGATGGGAAATATTCAACCTGGAGTGCAGTTACAAGTGGTGTACCTCAAAGATCTGTTTTAGGGCCACTGCTGTTTGTCATTTTTATAAATGACCTGGATGAGGGTGTAGAGGGTTGGATTAGTAAATTTGCTGACGATACCAAAGTGGGGGGAGTTGTAGACAACGAGATTGGATGTTACAGTTTGCAGAGGGACATAGATAGGTTGCAGAGCTGGGCGATGAGGTGGCAAATGGAATTCAATACAGATAAATGTGAGGTGATTCACTTTGGTAGGAATAACAGGCACATGAAATATAGGGCTAATGGAAGAACCCTTAATAGTGTTGTCGTGCAGAGGGATCTTGGGGTACAAGTACATAGCTCTTTGAAAGTCGGCACCCAGGTTGATAAAGTTGTTAAGAAGGCTTACGGTGTGTTAGCTTTTATTGGTAGAGGGATTGAATTTAGGAGCCATAAGGTTATGTTACAACTGTACAAAACTCTGGTGCGGCCGCACTTCGAGTATTGTGTACAGTTCTGGTCACCACATTATAAGAAGGATGTGGAAGCATTGGAAAGGGTGCAGAGGAGGTTTACCAGGGTGTTGCCTGGTATGGTGGGAAGGCCTTATGAGGAAAGTCTGAGGGACCTGAGGTTGTTTTCATTAGAGAGAAGAAGGTGACCTAATTGAGGCGTATAAGATGATCAAGGGATTGGATAGGGTGGATAGTGAGAGCCTTTTTCCTCGGATGGTGATGACCAACACGAGGGGACATAACTTTAAATCAAGAGGTGGTAGTTATAGGACGGATGTCAGAGGTAGGTTCTTTACACAGAGGGTGGCGAGGGCGTGGAATGCCCTGCCTGCAGCAGTTGTGGACTCGCCTACTTTGGGGACATTCAAATGTTTGGTGGATAGGCATATGGATGATATTGGAGTAGTTTAGGTTAGAAGGTCCACTGGCCAGCGCAACATCGAGGGTCAAAGGGCCTGTACTGCGCTGTAATGTTCTATGTTCTATATTCTCTGTTCTATGGACGCAGTATTCCAAATGAGGCCTAACCAACGTTTCATACAACTGCAACATTAAAGGCCACCACTTGCACTCTATACCACTTCCTATAAAGGCTGGCATACTATATGGTTTCTTCACAACCGTTTCCTACGTGGAAAACTTGAATTTAATTTTAATTTCTGTGAGGGGAACTTCGCAATGTGTAAAATGTTCTTTCATATAATTCACGAATAAATAATGCGCTTGCAACAAAAAGAAAAAAAACATATATTCAGTTGAATGTTAGAACATAGAACATAGAACATTACAGCACAGAACACGCCCTTCGGCCTCGATGCTGCGCCGACCAATATAAAAAGCAATGCCCCTCCAAACTAAACCATTCCCTTCTCTTCCATATACCTATCAACTAACCTCTTAAACGCCACCAAACTTGGGGCATCTACAACTGCTGCAGGCATGGCATTCCACTCCCGAACCACCCTTTGGGTAAAGAACCTACGTCTGATATCCGTCCTATAACTATCACCCCTTAATTTAAGCTGTGTCCCCTCGTGCTAGCTTTTTCCATCCTAGGAAAAAGGCTATCACTATCCACCCTATCTATACCTCTAATCATCTTATATGTCTCGATTAGGTCCCCTCTTAGCCGCCTCCTTTCTAATGAAAACAACCTCAAATCCCTCAGCCTCTCTTCATAAGACCTGCCCTCCATACCAGGCAACATCCTGGTAAACCTCCTCTGTACCCTCTCCAATGCCTCACATCTTTCTTATAATGTGGGGACCAGAACTGCACACAATACTCCAAGTGCGGCCGCACTAGAGTTTTGTACAGTTGCAACATGACGTTGCGGCTCCGAAATTCAATCCCTCTACCAATAAAAGCCAAGACTCCATATGCCTTCCTAACAACCTTCTCGACCTGACTGCCTACTTTCAGGGATCTATGCACATACACACCAAGATCCCTCTGTTCATCTAGACTACTAAAAATCCTACGATTTGCCCTATACTCTACACATTTATTATTTCTGCCATAGTGCATTACCTCACACTTTTCCACATTAAACTCCATTTGCCACCTCTCGGCCCAGCTCTGCAACTTGTCCAAGTCGCAAAATGGGAACTTGTTGCAACTTCCCATTTCCTGGTGGTCGAACTCTTGGTACAGCAGGTAATCTCCCTGAGTACACTTCTTTTGTGAGTTCCAATTCGGCTAAAATGTTTATTTCACTCTTTATACTCAGCGGGATTGGCCGAGTTAGTAGCAACCTTCTTACCAGAAAACAGTCGCTGAAGAAAAACAAGACGATTAAGCAATACTGCAAATTCCTTGCCGTGATGAAAAAAAAATCTCAGCGCACAATTTGAATTGCGAAATGCTCCAGATTGTGTCATTCTGCATGTAGAATGGAAACCTGGAGCACTGATTCTGACAAAGAGCTGTGGGCTACTGCCTGACCATCCTTAATAATTTCATGATACATTTTTCTTCCAATGACAGCGTTCACATTACTCAGAAGTGAGTGTGCCTAACTCTGTTCTGATTTTCTCAATTCTGGAATTTACTGCTCAGATTCACTGCAGTTTTGTACCCGAATTTCATGCCCAGGTGAGTGTTGCTCCAAGAATATACGATAAACGGCACAATCCAAGACAAAGGGTAATCTTCCTGAGTGCAGTTTTTGTGAAGGGTAGGTCGTGCCTTACTAACCTTATTGAGTTTTTTGAAAAAGTGACCAAAGAGGTGGATGGGGGTAAGGCAGTTGATGTGGTATATATGGACTTTAGTAAGGCGTTTGATAAGGTGGCCCATGGAAGGCTTCTGCAGAAAATGCAGATGTATGGGATTGAGGGTGATTTAGCTAATTGGATTAGGAATTGGCTAGCAGATAGAAGACAGAGGGTGGTGGTTGATGGGAGATATTCATCGTGGAGTTCGGTTACAAGTGGTGTTCCTCAGGGGTCTGTTTTGGGGCCCCTGCTGTTTGTAATTTTTATAAATGATCTGGATGAGGGTATTGAAGGATGGATTAGTAAATTTGCAGATGACACCAAAGTCGGTGGAGTGGTAGATAGTGAAGAGGGGTGTTATAGTTTGCAGAGAGACTTGGACAAGTTGCAGAGCTGAGCCGAGAGGTGGCAAATGGAGTTTAATGTGGAAAAGTGTGATGTAATGCACTTTGGCAGGAATAATAAATGTGTAGAGTATAGGGCTAATGGTAGGATTCTTAATAGTGTTGATGAATAGAGGGATCTTGGTGTATATGGGCATAGGTCCCTGAAAGTAGGCAGTCAAGTCGATGAGGTTGTTAAGAAGGCATACGGAGTCTTAGCTTTTATTGGTAGGGGGATTGAATTTCGGAGCCGCAACGTCATGTTGCAACTGTACAAAACTCTACTGCGGCTGCACTTGGAGTATTGTGTGCAGTTCTGGTCCCCACATTATAAGAAAGATATGGAGGCATTGGAGAGGGTACAAAGGAGGTTTACCAGGATGTTGCCTGGTATGTAGGGCATGTCTTATGAGTAGAGGCTGAGGGATTTGAGATTGTTTTCGTTAGAAAGGAGGCGGCTAAGAGGAGACCTTATTGAAATATATAAGATGATTAGAGGTTTAGATAGGGTGGACAGTGATAGCCTTTTTCCTAGGATGGAGAAAGGTAGCACGAGGGGACACAGCTTTAAATTAACGGGTGGTAGTTATAGGGCAGGTATCTGAGCTAGGTTCTTTACCCAGAGGGTGGTTAGGGAGTGGAATGCCCTGCCTGCAGCAGTTGTCGATGCGCCAAGTTTGGTGGCATTTAAGAGGTTAGTTGATAAGTTTGTGGACGAGAAGGGAATGGTTTAGTTTGGAGGGTCATTGTTTTTTTTTCATAATTGGTCGGCGCAACATGGAAGGCCGAAGGGCCTGTTCTGCGGTGTAATGTTGTATGTTCTATGTAACCAGTTTATTGATTTGCACCATATCCACCACTGAGCATCCTCCCCGCCCACAGCAAATGAACACGGGCAACATTGTGCACTATATAGAATGATGCTTGGCAGGATGTCACAATTTTTCCTTTAACAGAACCGTCCAAATGCACGATGTTCACCACTCAGGCAGATAAGGACAGCAAGCAAAATCACGTTACTTCCTATGTTACACAGCAGTCCAATTGGAAACGCAATTGCTTTTCCTTCACTGTTAAAAATCCGTATCAGCACAACCTGAGTGGCAATTATTTGCCTGGCGTTCATTCTGGCCCAACCAGCCAATCCCAATATCCGTGACCAAATAGGTCAATTAATCCAGAAAACCCGAGCCAACTGGAGCCCCGCTAATGTTCTACTGCAATTTGGATATTTACAACTGACACCAATTAATTACCCCAAAGCAAATAATATATTAATATCAGCCAATATTGCGACCAAGAATGGAAACGTCAATGATGTTTTAAAATCTAAATTGTTGTCTGGACCATATTTCTTTGTGTTTCATTTCGGCACTCTCTGTTTCGCCCCCGAGGAATGTTTGAGATGTTGAGAGGTATTGATCAGGTGAAATTTCAGAGTTATTTTTCCCAGGGCTGACATGGATGCCACAAGATGATAGGTGTTTCAGGTGCTGTGGAGCAGGTAGAAAGGAGATGTCGGGGGTAAGTTTTTCTCTCAGAAGGTGTTGAGTGAGTTGGTTCGGCTGACGTAGGTGGTGGTGGAGGCAAATTCATTGGGGTCTTTTTAATAGAGGGGAGGGATATGATAAAGGGTAGACCTATTAAGAGTATACAAACGCAGAGGGACCTGGGGGTGCAGGTGAACAAGTCTCTCAAGGTGGCAGAGCAAGTGGAGAAGGTTGTGAAGAAAGCACATATTATGCTATCCTTTATAGGAAGAGGTCCAGAGTACAAGAGCTATACTTTAATGTTGCAGTTGTATAAAACGTTACTTAGAACTCATTTGGAATACTGCGTCCAGTTCTGGTCGCCTTACTACGGGAAGGATGTGGAGACTCTGGAGAGAGTGCAGAGAAGGTTTACCAGGATGCTGCCTGGTATGGAAGATCTTTGTTACGAGGAGAGGTTAGTAAAATTGGGACTGTTTTCCTTAGAAAGACGTAGAATTAGAGGAGATCTAATAGAGGTGTACAAGATTATGAGGGGTATAGATAGTGGAAACAGCGTTAGTTTTTTTTCCTGGGACTCAGGAGTTTTTTTCCTATTTGAGTAGGCACGAGGGGTTACGGGCTTAGGGTGAGGAGGTAAGGTATAATTTGGATGCTAGAGGGAGTTTTTTCACACAGAGGGTGGTGGGGGTATGGATTCCCTGCCAAGCAAAGTAGCGGAAACAGGTACTCTGCAGTTATTTAAGAAATAATTAGATGGGCACATGAACAGAATGGGAATGGAGGGATATAGAACACTGGGTTTAAAATAGGGATCATGAGCCTTGGGAGTCCCTGGGAAGTGTGTAAATAGATGATGATATTGATGTACTTGTTTTTATCCTACAGGTGCTTTGGTCCACCTTGTTTCTAACGAGGGGCATACACGCAATGGGTCATGAGAGTGCTGCTCTTGGATCTTTTTCGAGAGTATCCTAAAGCTTCACGTCGTTAGTGTACACTTGACCTGGACCTTTTGATGGGCAACACGACAGCTCAGTGACTATCGCTGTGCTGTGCAGATGCATGGATTTGGGCCTGTGTCTGTGGGAGTTTGCGCATTCTCCCCGTGCCTGCGTGGGTTTTCTTCGGGCGCTCCACTTTCCTCCCACATCCCAAAGATGTGCTCTTAGGATAATTGGCAAAGCAAATTCTCCCTAAATTGTCTTAAATTTGTTTTTTTTAATCCATAGATCTGTCAACATGGACAGGGATCGTGGGTAGAGGTGGGAACATGGGAGTGGCGGCGTGGGCACGTTGGGCCGAAGGGTCTGTTTCCCGTGCTCTTTTGTTCTTTGTTCTTTGTACCACATCAACCACATACCCTGTCTCATTGCTCAGAACTAAATCCAATATAGCCCCTTCTCTATTCGGGCTAGCCACATAGTACTCCAATGATCCTTCCAGTATACATTTCACAAAAACCTGCCCGTCCAAACCCCCAGCTCTCGGTATCTTCCAATTCATCCCAGGGTGGTTAAAATCTCCCACTATAACGACTCTGTTCTTCTTGCACCTATCCTAAATGTTTTTACATGTGCCTTCTTCAACTACCGTCGGGCTGTTGGGTTGCCTATAATACACCCCTAACATAGTAATCGCTCCCTTCCTATTCCTCAACTCCGCCCACAGCGACTCCATTCCTAACTCGCCTGTATTGTCCTCTCTCTGCACCGCTGTGATGCGCTCCCTAACTAACAACACCTCTCCCCCACCTCTTCTGCACCCTCCTCTGTCAAGCCGGAAACACTTTTACCCAGAGATATTCAGCTGCCACTGCTCCCCTTCCTTTAACCACGTCTCCGTCACAACAGCCATATCCAAGTTCCTCGCAAACATTAAGGCCCTAAGTTTATCCAATTTTACTCTTACGCTCCTCACATTGAAACAGACACACTCCAGACCTCCTTGCCCACTGGGAACCTCCTTCTCCCTGGTGTATTTCTTCTCATCCAAACTTACTCTATTTCCAATCTCGCTCTCTACCGAGAGATCGGTGTCAACACCCCCCCCCCACTCCATATTAGTTTAAACCCTGCCGAAACACTCCAGCTAACCTCCCAGCTAAGATATTCACACCCTTCCCATTTAGGTGTTCCCCTGTCCTTTCTATACAGGTGCCCTTCTTTCACAAATACTTCCCAGTTATTTACAAATATGAAATCCTTTGCCCTACACCAATCCTTCAACCATTCATTCAGCTGTAGGATTTCATTTCTCCTGGCCCCGCTGTTACCTGGCCCTTGTAGCAGAACTGAGATCGCCACCCTGGAGTCCGTGCTCATCAGCCTACCCCCCAACTCCCTAAACTGCCTTCATACATCCTCCCTGCTCTTCCTTCCTACACCCTTCTCTCCTACGTGAATAATCACATCCGCCTGGCTACCCTCGCCCTTCCAAATGCCCTCTACCCTGTCAGACACATCTTGCACCCCTGCTCCAGGGAGGCAAACTACCATCCTGGACTCCCACCTTTGACCACATCTATTCCTTTAAACCTCCCATCCCCCACAACTACCTCCCTTCTAGCCCCCTTCCTCCCCTTTGAGGTACTCCGGTCGTCCTGCCTTACCTTTTTTACCCCTTCGCCCTCTTTTTTTTGGGGGACTGCCACTGGGGAAGTCTTTGGACTGTCTCCCCTCTCCTTTTTCCCCTTCCTACAGTAATCCACCTGTAAGGGTCAGGTTCCCCAACCTTAGGCTCCGGGTCCACCACCTTATTCTGCCTCTGTTCCACTATTGCCTCGTTCTCCCTGACTAAAAATGCATCTTCCAATTGCCGCTCTAGTTGCTTGACTCGAGCCCTCAGACGCTGCAGCTCCAAACACTTGACCCATATGTGGACTTTCGGGAGACGTCTTGCCTACAGGAACTCCCACATATGACACTGTACACAGGAGAGGCGTCTTCCCATAATCCCTGCCACTGTCCTGAACACCTTTGCAGGTGTGAACGCAACTGGAAATCCAGTAGCACACTTTGCCTAAGCTTACTCTCGCCTGAGCCAAGCGAGCCAAAGCTCTTAAATCTCTCACTCTGCTTACCTGCTCACTCCACTGCCCATTCCCGAAAAATGCCCGCTGTCTACTGCCAGTTTCTTTTTGTACTCCCCGGTTCCCTTCCCAGCTGTCCCCCACGCTTAACTGCGGCAGCAAAAAGCAATCAAAAACAGAGGGAAAAAAAAGCAAATCCAAAAATTTTCACATTCAGCCAAAAGCACTTCCAAACATTCTGTTCCACAGAACAATGAGGTGGATGAAGTAAAATCTCTGCGCTGAACTTTAAACAGAATCATTTATTGGATTGCAGAATCAATTGATAATGTATTTTAAAATGAAATTAATCGTGAGAGGCTTTGACATCCAATCGTGATTTGATTTCAGTATATTCTGTAGTCACTCATTTTTTCTCTCTCTCTTGCGCCCCCAATTTACACCGTGCACACACGCAAACACATATACACACGCATTCTCTCCTTCACTCAAACTCTCTGTCCCTTGCACACACTTTCTCTTTCTCACATGTACACATTCTCTCTCACACTCACTGATATTTTCGTTCTCACAAACCCTCTCACGCACATGTTCTCTCTGTCTCACAATCCACATTCTCTCTCTCATACACACATACACACACACACAAACAAGCACAAACACACACGCACGAATACAGTCTTACAAACACAAATACACACTTTCTCTGTCTCAGACAAACAATCTCTCATTCACAGAAGCACTCATTCACACAAACACAAACACACATACATACACACACCCAAACCCACCCACCCACCCACATACACACACATACACACACACACACACACACACACACACACACACACACACACACACACACACACACACACACACACACACACACACACACACAGGCACGCAAGTACAAACATGAACACTGTCTACAGTTGTGGGCACCCCATGGTATAAAGAGTTTTATTACACCAGAAACAGTGCAGAAAAGATTTACTAGCATACAACTCAAAGTTAGCTTGAGTTACAAGGAGAGGCGAGATAGACTAAAACTTTTTTCTCTGGAGCATAGAAGGCTGAGGTGTGATCTAACATCAAAAAAGTCATGACGGGCAGCTAAATAGCCAATATATTTTCTCATAACTTTCTCATGGACTTTAGTAAGGCGATTGATAAGGTGGCCCATGGAAGACTTCTGCAGAAAATGCAGATGTATGGGATAGAGGGTGATTTAGCTAATTGGGTTAGGAATTGGCTAGCAGATAGAAGACAGAGGGTGGTGGTTGATGGGAGATATTCATCGTGGAGTTCGGTGACAAGTGGTGTACCTCAGGGGTCTGTTTTGGGGCCCCTGCTGTTTGTAATTTTTCTAAATGATCTGGATGAGGGTATTGAAGGATGGATTAGTAAATTTGCAGATGACACTAAAGACGGTGGGGTGGTAGATAGTGAAGAGGGGTGTTATAGTTTGCAGAGAAACTTGGACAAGTTGCAGAGCTGGGCTGAGAGGTGGCAAATGGAGTTTAATGTGGAAAAGTGTGAGGTAATGCACTATGGCAGGAGTAATAAATGTGTAGAGTATAGGGCTAATGGTAGGATTCTTAGTAGTCTTGATGAACAAAGGATCTTCGTGTGTATGTGCATAGATCCCTGAAAGTAGGCAGTCAAGTCGAGAAGGTTGTTAAGAAGGCATCTGGAGTCTTAGCTTTTATTGGTAGGGGGACTGAATTTCGGAGCCGCAACGTCATGTTGCAACTGTACAAAACTCTAGTGCGGCCGCACTTGGAGTATTGTGTACAGTTCTGGTCCCCGCAGTATAAGAAAGATGTGGAGGCATTAGAGAGGGTACAGAGGAGGTTTACCAGGATGTTGCCTGGTATGGAGGGCAGGTCTTATGGGGAGAGGCTGAGGGATTTGAGGTTGTTTTCGTTAGGAAGGAGGCGGCTAAGAGGGGATCTAATCGAAACATATAAGATGATTAGAGGTTTATATAAGGTGGACAGTGATAGCCTTTTTCCTAGGATGGAGAAAGGTAGCACGAGGGGGCACAGCTTTAAATTAAGGGGTGATAGTTAGAGGACGGATATCAGAGGTAGGTTCTTTATCCAAAGCGTGGTTCGGAAGTGGAATGCCCTGCCTGCAGCAGTTGTAGATGCGCCATGTTTGGTGGCTTTTAAGAGGTTAGTTGATAGGTATATGGAAGAGAAGGGAATGGTTTAGTTTGGAGGGGCATTGCTTTTTATATTGGTCGGCGCAACATCGAAGGCCGAAGGGCCTGTTCTGTGCTGTAATGTTCTATGTTCTATGTTCTATAAGTAGGGAGTCTAAAACTAGAGGCCATAAGTTTAAGGTGAGAGGGGCGAGATACAAAAATGTCTAGAGTAGCATTTTTTTCTTACAGAAAGTGATGAGCAGCTGAAACAAGCTGACATAAGCAGTATAAGAGGCGAGTACATTTTCTTCCTTTTATAAAATCATTTACACAGTTAGATAGGTGTCCAGGCAGAGGGAAGAATGCGGGTAATTCGGATTGTTTACGGCACTACAAAAGGACAAAATAGACAAATTGGGCCGACGTATCTGCTTCCATGCTGTAAACCGTTACGACAATGTAAACACAAAAACACACTCAAGCTCGCGATTCACATGCACACGCAAACGTCCTCCACATGTGTTTACTCACACATAACCACATAGATCCACACACAAAATCACACATACATGCAACAATGCACGCGCAAATACACACACACAGGCACACACATACACATACACACACACACTGACGCACACATTGAATACCTGCAACACACACACACACACATGTACAAATGCAAACACACACAGATTTACACAGATAATTTGCACATTCAATCACACTCGAAATACCCCAGCCACACACAAGCCAACACACCCATGCACGCACAAGCGCATAGACAAACGCACCCACCCACATACACTTCCACTCTCACAATGTCCAAATGCACAAACAAGCACACACACACTCATTAAGACGCTCACTCTCAACTCTCCCCTCACCCCTCGGAATGTGCATCAACAAAATAATCTCTCTCACAAATACACACACACACACACACACACACACACACACACACACACATTATACGCGCACAATTAAACACACAAAAACATGGCGAAACGGACACAGCCTCCATACTCACATGCCGCACACAAGTTCACTATCTGAAAATGAAAAGATATAAAGACCCTCGGCACAGCCAAACAGTCAAAATAAAACCCACACACCGCTACACGCTCACACACATACACACAACCATAATTTCACCCTGAAAATGCACAGCTCACATCTATAGCACCCACCACACAAGCAAAGACAGCCACATATAATTGCCACGTGGAAACATCCACACGAACACACACACACATGCACACATTACTCTCACACAGCCTCCAAACAGACATACGCTCACAGTTCCACACACCCAGCCACACACAATGAAAAACATACAGCAAAGCACATGATTATATGCAAGCACACACACATAACCACTCACAGTTATCCACCCGCAGGTGACTCACATACACACACAAATCTGTACGCACTAACACATAGACCCATGAACCCACATTCCCATTTACACTTGTCATCACACACAAACACCACACACACACACACACACACACACACACACACGAAACTACATGCACCACAAAGAGTCCAGCACACATACTTCCACGGAAAATGCATAGCCACTGAAATGACGCAAACACACACACAAATCATCAAGCTTGGGGATATTTGCCGTCACATTTTAAGGAATATTAATTGCCTTCAATTTGACATATGTTATAATTGATGATTTGCATTATTTTTCCTGTTAACATAATAAGTGATGTTCGCTGCAGGATGTAAATATATAATGCTGTGAAATTTTATTTAAATCCTATTTCCTTTCCTATTTGACAGCGGAACCTTTATTGCATTTTTTTTTATTTCACACTAGTGAGAAATTGAATCATTGAGGCAGTTCAAACTATTTCATTTTGCACTGGATGCGGGATTTGATGGTGAGATCAGTAAATCAGTAATGAGATAATGAGAAGGTGGCAGTGATCATCCTTCTTGATCTAATTCAGACCCTGCACCGTGGGGACACCAGCATTGTTCTTAAAACGGGAATTGCAGCATTTTGGCTCTGCGACCATCAGGAAACGGGAACATATCTGCAAATCAGGATGCTGAGTGGCTCGAGGAGAACTTCCAAAGGTGGTGATCCATTTGGCACATTTGTCCACATTAGCCTGAGTCTGCTGTCCCTTGTCATCCCAGATGGTAGAGGTGCGAGGTTCGAAGATGTTTCAGGGAGTCTTGGCGTCAGTGGTAGGAAGCTGTTGGAGGGGATTCTTAGAGATAGGATGTATAGGCACTTAGAGCGTTGTGTTCTGATTAGGGCATGGATTTGTTAAGGGGAGGTCGTGCCTTAAAAATCTGGTGGAATTTTTGGAGGAGGTGACGAAATCAGTGGATGAAGGGCGAGCCGTTGATGTTGTCTATTTGGATTTTAGTGAGGCGTTTGACAAAGTCCCTCATGGGAGGTTCGTCGAGAAGGTCAAGACAGATGAGATACAAGGACAGGTAGCTAGGTGGATAAGTAACAGGCTTGGCAATAGGAGACAGAGAGTAATAGTGGAAGGATGTTTCTCCAGCTGGAGATCAGTCACTAGTGGTGTGCCGCAGGGCTCGGTACTGGGACCTCTTCTATTCGTAATATATATAAATGACTTGGAAGAGTGAGTAAGTGGAGTGATCAGCAAGTTTGCAGATGATACAAAGATGGCTGGACTTGTGGATAGTGAGGAGCATTGTCAGGCGATGCAGCAGGACATAGATAGGCTGGTAGCTTGGGCAGACAGATGGCAGATAGAATTCAATCCTGATAAATGTTTAGTGATGCATTTCGGGAGAAAGAATGTAGCGGGGAGGTATATGATAAAGGGTAGACCTATTAACAGTATAGAAACGCAGAGGGACCTGGGGGTGCAGGTGAACAAGTCTCTGAAGGTGGCAAAGCAAGTGGAGAATGTTGTGAAGAAAGCATATAGTATATTTGCTTTTATACGAAGGGGTATAGAGTACAAGAGCTGGATTTTAATGTTGCAGTTGTCTAAAACACTGGTTAGACCTCATTTGGAATACTGTGTCCAGTTCTGGTCGCCTTACTACCGGAAGGAAGTGGAGACTCTGGAGAGAGTGCAGAGGAGGTTTACCCAGGATGCTGCCTGGTATGGAAGGTCTGAGTTACAAGGAGAGATTAGGCAAATTGGGATTGTTTTCCTTAGAAAGACGTAGACTTAGAGGAGATCTGATAGAGGTGTTCAAGATAGATAAACAGGGTTAACCTTTTTCCTAGGATGGACTCAAATAGCACGAGAGGTCACGGGCTTAGGGTGAGAACAAAGAACAAAGAACAAAGAGCAACACAGCATGGGAAACAGACCCTTCGGCCCAACGAGCACGTGCCGCCGTCCTAACGTCTTTATGACATAACCATGACCGTGAGGGGGTAAGGTATAATTTGGATGCTAGAGGGAGATTTTTCACACAGAGGGTGGTGCGGGTATGGAATGCACTGCCAAGTAAAGTGGTGGAGGCAGGTACTCTGGAGTCATTTAAGATATACTTAGATAGGCACATGAACAGAATGGGTATGGAGGGGTATAGAAAACTGATTTAAAATAGGGATCATGAGCCTTGGGAGTCCCTGGGAAATGTGTAAATAGATGATGATATTGATGTACTTTTTTTTATGCTACAGGTGCTTTGGTCCACCTTGTTGTCTAACGAGGGGCATACATGAGATGGCTCGTGAGAGGACTGCTCTTTGATCTAATTCAAGAGTATCCTACTGCTTAGTGTATGCTTGACTTGGACCATCTGATGGGCAACACGACAGCTCAGTGACTATCTCTGTGCTGTTCAGATACATAGATTTGGGCCTGTGTCTGTGGGAGTTTGTGCATTCTCGCCGTGCTTGTGTGGGTTTTCTCCGGCTGCTCCGGTTTCCTCCCACATCCGAAAGATGTGCTCTTAGGGTAATTGGCAAAACAAATTCTCCCTAAATTGTCTCAAATTTGGTTTTTAATCCATAGATCTATAAACATGGACAGGGATCGTTGGTAGAGATGGGGACATCGGGATGGCGGCGCGGGCTCGTTGGACCGAAGGGTCTGTTTCCCGTGCTGTTTAGTTCTTTGTTCTTTGTTCTTGATGAACCACTGCAGTGCATCTTGTAAATTCTGTAGAAGGCTGCCACAGTGCGTTGGATGACTGGGTGCCTGTGGTTCGTGCGTTGATGCAATGGGACTGCTCTGTCTTGCGTGGTGACAAGCTTCTTGAGTGTTTTGGAGCTAAAACCACACAAGTGGAGATGATACCTTCGTGATCCTGATTTTTGCATTGTCGATGGTGGATGGAGCTAGGGGAATCAGGAGGTAGATTTCATTTCCCAGGATTGATGGGTCTGAATTTGTATCCAACAATTTTACAAGAAAGCCGAGTTCAATATCTCGGTTTGTAAAACTAGTACAGGACGTTGTGGGGTATTCTGCATGATCTTGCCTTTGGGTATCTCTGTCAGTATTTAGATTAACTCTTGCTGGGACATTTCTGGCCAAGGACTTGCTGACTCAATGTTAATGCTTACGAGGTCCAATTGTCTGATGTCCAGGACTCGATGAAAATGGAAACAAATTCTTTCAGTCTCCAAAGAATCATGAATGATTGAACTTTGTGAAATTATCTACAAACATCCGACTTTTGACCAGACAATGGTGGAATATCCAGCTATACATCTTACATATTGAAGCAGGAATTCTTCAGTTGATGTCAGACAGCTAATTTTACAATCTGTGTAAAGGGATATTTAATCACGATCTTCAACTGTTCTCTGAACTTAGTCTGTGTCACAGCATAAATGCAGGTGTTTGTGAAATAACTTAGCATCTGCAGCATGTATCCTATTTTTTCTACGATTGCAATTGGATCCTCAAACTTCATGTTCACTCACCACAATTGTGTCCATATGACGTCCACCAAGTACAGTGCCCACAGTAGAATGAAATTCCCAGAGATAATATCATGGATTTTCTTCGACTCTCCATTTCTGGGTCATTGGGACTCTTCCCATCTTTGTGAGCTCGGAGCCTCCTGCAGGCTTGACTGCTCACGAGAATGTGCCTAATGGTTAAAACATTGAGCAACAGAATGAGAATAAATGGGATAAACGCTGTTGTGAAGTAGTGAATGAATTCTATCATGGCCCAGATTGGAGATTTCAGTACTTCATAATTTGTTTGGCAAAACCGAGATGAATTGCTCATCGTATAACCATTTATGAACATGAAATACTAGAAAATGTTCTTTACAATGCTCAGCACTGTCACTGTTCCCAGAATAGTGGCTGCAGTTTTCTCGATGCAATATTTACTTTTCAGTTTTTGGCAACTAGTTGCCACAAACCTGTCAAATGTAAAAGCGACAGTGAACCAAACGGAACAGTCTCTGACATCATAAATCAGGACACCGTGATACTTACAGAGAGGGCTGAAATACAGGAATGAAAAACTATCCTTAAACACAAACAGAATTTGCCTTAGTATCAGGTCAAGAACAACAAACAGCAAATCCGTCGATCCCATGGCCAGCAGATACAATGTGACACATCTAGAGAGACCAGACTTTCTCTGGGAGAGTACAACAATCATCAGCACGTTAACTGTGAGGGAGATAAAAATATGTAAAGGAATAATATTGATCAGGCAGGAAGAAAAGTTAACATGACCTACAATTTTTTGTAATTTAATGATGAGCTGCAAGTTCTTGCGCTGCATGCCAACTATTGCATCAGTGAGAGGGAAGTCTGCAGCCGGTAGTCATTTCAATTCAATAAAGTGAATCTTTAAAAGGAGTGTTATACTCTGGAGCAAACAACACATGAGGAATAGAAGCTCCTGTGTTGAGCAAAATAATAAAGATCACATGGGTACACTTTATGTTATTGACATTAACTCTGAGATCAATGTCCTTTGATTGGAATGCATATATCAGTAAATAATTCCTGCTTTTGATGCTGAAGGAATCTCGGCTGGTTCGAGGAGATGGATTAGCCCAGGTTCAATATACTGCTTATTGCTGAATAACTTTGCGAGAGAATTAGACTGTTCCCTTCTCTTGAATGGTCTTGCTACTTCAGTGGACTCGATTTCGGTGCAGGGTTCAGCTGTTAGTCCATATTTGGAACAGGCAGCAGGGATTGTGGGGATGATGAAATGGTGCAGGAAATGATTCCTGAACACCAGAGGACTTCCAGCATTGGCAGGAAGAGGCAAGGCCAGAGTATATGAATGGAAACTGATGATATGTCGTGTTCAAAAATCATTAATACTCTTTAATTCATCAATCTATGATCCATGGAGGTTTGCGCTGTAAATGGAACCTGGAAATCCATTTATCTAGTATACCCGGGAATTATCACTCGATGGAATAACAGTTCACGTCAAATGTGCTGCCCACATACATTATGTTCTGTTATTGATTCTGTCTATTAATGCAGCCAAATTCATCTGGACAGAAGCGAGGGCGAGCGGAATAATTCTCTCATTCCAGTGAAAATTGGATAGGGACATGAACAGCAATGATTTCGCAGTCAATCCTAATTGTGGAATTTATTTGATATTCTTCTCAAAGCATTTAGTCGAAGAGCCATTAGAACTCTAGCAGTGAAGAAGGTGTCAGCCCATCAGCGATGCACCAACTGTCCACCAGAGTATGTCACGCATTACAAGATCAATGATTCAGTTGTAGTTTTTGATTAATATTTGGAGAAATAATTTGGACAATGACAGCATCACGGAGAAGAAAGTAAATTAGAAGAACGATAGCTGAGTTAAACACGGTTTACATCATGACTATGTTGAAAGAGAGACTTACCGCTTTCAGGTCAGCCATGATCTTATTGAATAGGGGTAGGCGCGAGGGGCTAGATGCTTACTCCTGCTCCTATTTCTTATGTTCTTACCCGCACACCATTAACAGCAAAGATGGAATGGAAAATATATCTAATTATTCGTAGTCCAGGGCGGACCAAGATTTCTAATGATACAACTCAATCATGTATCTTATGACAACGGTTAATATCAGTCATAAATTCCTTGTTCATTGATGCAACATTCCAGTCCATTTTTTCTCGGTTCCTATCCATTCGTGCAACATTCCCGTCCATGTTCTTAGATTCTGATGAATCATTGGAACATTCTCTGGTACTCTATATCCCTTCCTATAAAGGCTAGCATACCATAAGCTTTCTTCACAACCTTCTTCACCTGCACCTTCAGAGACTTGTGCACCTGCACCGCAGGGTCCCTCTGCATTTCTATACTCTTAATAGGTTTACCCTTTACCATATACCTCCCCACTACGTTCATTCTCCCGAAATGCATTGCCTTGCATTTATCAGGGTTGAATTCCAGCTGCCATCTATCTGCCCAGGCAACCAGCCGATCTATGTCCTGCTGCATCGCCTGACAATGCTCCTCACTATCTGCAAGTCCAGCCATCTTTGTACCGTCTGCAAACTTGCTGATCACTCCACGTACTCCCTCTTCCAAGTCATTTACATATATTACAAATAGAAGAGGTCCCAGTACTGAGCCCTGTGGCACACCACGAGTGACGGACTTCCATCTAGACCGTTCCACTATTACTCTCTATTGCAAATGTGAAAAACTAGAAGGCATGAGTAGATATAATGAATCAAAAACTCAGCATCTGGGCATTACAGCCAAGAGTATGTCATCAGGTGTGAGGCCTTCTCGATGTTACAGTAGAGATAACCTGATTTACAGAACAAAAGAGGCTTACCCGGGACACCAATGATATCTAAGATCGGATAGTAAAAGTATCCCATTATCTCAAATCCAAGGGATACCAAGAATTCTAATGAAAAACCCCAGTAACGATACCAATTAAGATTGTAAATGTCCTCTGATAAATCCCTGTCCATTGCTGTAACGTTCCAGTCCATTGCTCTCAGATTCTGTTCCATTGCTGGAACATTGCAGTCCATTGTTCTGAGATTCTGATTCATTGCTAGAACATTCGTGTATACTGTTGTCGGACTGTGGCAGATAATTGGAACATTTTTATCTATTGTACCGTACAGATTTCTCCTCTCTCCCCTCTCTCTTGGAGCTGCTGCTGTTGTTTATTGCGGGATGCTGTTCTGAACTGCACTGGTGGATAACACGTTGAACGGAGACCCTTATTAACTGAAGGATGAAACTCTCGAGTGGCACAGTTGGAATCCATGGAGGTCCTCATTAATTAACCGTCTCTGAACAAACAAGTTCATTTAATCCTTTCTAAAGCCAAATCATACCTACCCCAATGATGTAGAACTTTAATTTACCCCGGTCAGATGTAACAGGGATACTGAAAGAAAGAATGATGGGCACTGGATGCAATTTTTCAAAATCTTTATATATCTATTGAATGTAAATGTTGTGTTAAAAAGCTTAAGATTTGATACATCAGTCCTAATTAAAAAAGAGAGAGAGGAACCAAGAGAGGGGATCTTATTGAAGCATATAAGATGATTAGAGGTTTAGATAGGGTGGACAGTGATAGCCTTTTTCCTAGGATGGAGAAGGCTAGCACGAGGGGACACAGCTTTATATTAAGGGGTATGAGTTACAGGACGGATATCAGAGGTAGGTTCTTTACTCAAAGAGTGATTAGGGAGTGGAATGCCCTGCCTGCAGCTGTTGTAGATGCGCCAAGTTTGGTGGCGTTTAAGAGGTTAGTTGATAAGTATATGGAAGAGAAGGGAATGGTTTAGTTAGGAGGGGCATTGCTTTTTATTTTGGTCGGCACAGCATCGAAGGCCGAAGGGCCTGTTCTGTGCTGTATTGTTCTATGTTCTATGTTAACTCTTAATCCTGCCATTCCTACCCTTTCTTTTCACAGGCACATGCCTGTCCTGCACTCCTATCAACTGCTCCTTAAAAGACAGATGTGGATTTGCCCTCGAACGCATCTAGCAATCAACAGCCACCAAACCCTGCCTAATCTGGTTGGAGTTAGCATTCCCCCAATTCAGCACCTTACTCATCGGACAACACTCATCCTGTTCCATGATTATCTGGATTGTCAATTGTGGTCACTGTTTGCCACATGTTCCCCCACTGACACTTTGATGACCTGACAGAAATCATCCCCCATCACTAGGTCCTCGCTCTAATTGGATTATCAATGTATTGTTCCAAAAAACCTTCCTGGAAACACTTTACAAATTCCTCTCCGTCTGGACCACCAGTTCAAAGGAATTTCCAGTCTATATGAGGGAAATTATCTCCCACTACAACAACCCGATTTTTTCTACATCCGTCCTGAATCTCATTACATATCCGTTCTTCAACTTTGCGTGGTCTGTCGGAAGGCCTGTAGTATACCCCCAGCAAAGTAAATGTGCTCTTCCTGTTTCTGAGGCCGACCCACAGTGAGTCCCATTGCATGATCCTTCCAAATTAGGGATTAGGGATATGCAGCATGGTAATAGTGGAAGGGTGTTTTTTTCCAGCTGGAGGTCGGTCAGCGCTGGGCCCTCTTCTACTTGTAATATGTATAAATGGAAGAGGGAGGAAGTGGAGTGATCAGCAAGTTTGCAGTCGGTACAAAGATGGCTGGACTTGCAGATAATGAGGAGCATTGTCAGGCGATACAGCAGGACATAAATAGGCTGGTAGCTTGGGCAGATAGATGGCAGCTAAATGCGAGGTGATGCATTTCGGGAGTAAGAATATAGGGAGGATTTATTTGATAATGGGTAGACCTATTAAGAGTATAGAAACGCAGAATGACCTGGGGGTGCTGGTGCACAAGTCTCTGAATGTGGCAGAGCAAGTGGAGAAGGTTGAGAAGAAAACATATGGTATGCTAGCCTTTGTAGGAAGAGGTATAGAGTACAAGAGCTGGCCTTTAATGTTGCAGTTGTATAAAACGTTGGTTAGATCTCATTGGGAATACAGCGTCCAGTTCTGGTCGCCTTACTACCGGAAGGACATGGACACTCTGGAGAGAGTGCAGAGGAGGTTTATCAGGATACTGCCTGGTATGGAAGGTCTGAGTTACGAGGAACGGTTAGGCAAATTGGGGCTGTTTTCTTCAGAAAGACTTATGAGGGATATAGATTGAGTAAACAGGGTTAAGCTTTTTCCTAGGATGGTCTGGAATAGCACGAGGGGTCACGGGCTCAGGGTGAGGACAATAAAGTATAATTTGGATGTTCGAGAGAGTTTTTTCACACAGAGGGTGGTGGGGTTACGCAATGCGCTGCCAAGTAAACTGGTGGAGACAGGTACTCTGTAGTTATTTAAGAGACACTTAGATGGGCACATGAACAGAATGGGAATGAAGGGATATAGAAAACTGATTTAAAATAGGGATCACGAGCCTTGGAAGTCCCTGGGAAGTGTGTAAATAGTCGATGATATTGATGAAATTGTTTTCATCCTACGGGTACTTTGGTCGGCCTTGTTGTCTAACAATGGACATACATGCGTTGGGTCGTGGGAGGACTGCTCTTGGATTTTTTTGAGAGTGTCCTCGTACTACCGGAAGGATATGGAGAGTATGTGTTTGAGGGTTTTGTGTGTGGGTTATCTGGTGTGTGTATATTTCATGCATGTTCATGCGACGGTTGACTGTTCATGTGGAGTTTCAATGCATGTGGGGGTTGTTGGAGGTGCTGTAGGGGTGGATATGGGTAGTCATGACACAGTGCAACGAAAGGAATGTCCTCTGCCACTTAACTAGATATTGATTGATGTATAGACTCAATGCAATATTTCTCAAACCGTCCACTTGATATTACTAAATTTCAAAAACGCCAATTTCTTTCTCGAACATATTCAGTTACTGAGTCTTCACGGAATTCTGAGGTAGAAAATTGTGAACATTCACCCCTCCGCCCCTCCCCCAACCCCAACCCCGTGTCAGAACATTTCTTTTCATTTGCCCAATGTGCTGAAAGACTTACATCAAAGTCTGCAGGGTGGCTGAGTGGATCATACATGTTCCTCACAGTATCAAGATGTCAGATTCTATTTCGACCTTGGGGACTGGGTGGGGCTTGGCACGTTTATCTCTCTGCATGTGCGCATGTTTCTTTCAACAGTGTGGCTTAGGTGGATTAGCGAAGATGAATGTCAGAGTGAAACATGAGTTCCTGCAGTGCAATAACCCATTCCGGTAATCAAAGCTGCACTGACGACAATCCCACACACATTCGATCCTATAATCTATGCATTTACACCGCAAACAGCCCTGGCATGAAGGGCCAATTACCTTAACCTGCGCATCTTTGAACTCTTGGAGGACACCAGAGCTTCCACGGGAAACCCAAGAAGATACTGGGAGAACATACGAACTGCACACAAATTGTCACCTGAGGTAGTAATTGAAACTGTTTCCCTGGCGCTGTAAGTCAGCATTGCTAACCAGGGAAGGGCATCTTTCCAGAGTTTAACCCGTCTGTCATCTTTGTACAAAGTCACGAACCTCAAAATTTTCACAACTTATATTCCCAGATTGTTTGATGTCATCAGAGATGTTGAAAGATGAAAATATCAACAACCCCACATGTACACATGCCAATTCATTCTGTTCTGAATTTTTGGAACCTCAGCTTTAATCATTTTTCTGAGTTACACCCCCCCCCCCACCACGATCGGAAGTTGTAAAGCTCAGAATGGTGCATTTGTCAGTCGCATCGCCCCCCCCCCACCCGCCAATAATTTGACAAATTCTCACTACATTGCAGCGTATTATCTTAATGCAATACGCCCCAATTCTGCACAAAGAATCGTGAGAGTGTATGATTTCCGTGAAAGGCTTTGATCAATGGAAATTTACCACGCCCACTCATAATACATTCTGCAAATCTATTTTCTAAAAAAAATCCGTTTGGTAAAAATAGTTTATTTTTCACAAATACATATTTACTCTGAAGTGCCCTATTATTGGACCGTTTCTCATAGATTTAAGTTTATTTTTAATGATTTCAAAGGAAAAGAACTGTTGTTCCCATTTAAACCCTTCATTTCTTCAGTATTGGTGTTGCATTTTTGATAGTTTGCACAGTTCAGGGATATAAGGTTTATATGAATCAATCAGGTTGTTTTTGCCAGTCAGGATTATCTTATTTTGTGGTTTCTCCCATTTACTAACATCACATTGAGAGAACACTGGTGTTTGTGACACTGGGACATCAGCTGGAGGCCGAGAAGAATCAGGCACTTATCCATAAGAAGAAAATTCAGAATATTCTGTCCTGCTTGGAATGTTGCTGGTGGATGAGACGTTACATTTCAAGATTCCTCCACAGTGAAAGGAGGACACCATATAACAACATGGGACATTTTCATGCAGGTTCTTCAGCCTCTCGAAAAGTTTAGGGAAAATGAGAGGGGGGGGTGGTCAATGGCCATCGTGACCCAATGCCCAGTGTCCATGTAGCAGAATGAGGCGACACCATGGCCGACAGTGTTAAATAAACAAAAACATTTTCACAGAAAAAGATGGCAACTGTGACATGTCGTTCCTTTTTCACATATTGTTCCTTGGGAGCGGCTGGTGTGAGGAGAGCTGGTGAGTAAATTTCTGTGTTTTTTTTTTCCACAAAAATCGTCTCTAGTTTTTTTTTAACTTTTAAAACCGGATACAGGAAGTAGTCACAGGGAGGCCTGTGCAGGATTTTTTTTTTTCACTTGGACCTCCATAAATTAGGAAGGTGAAGAGTCCCGATACTCTAAATATTCTTCAGGGTTTGAAGTTAGATAAGTCCCCTGGGCCGGAAGGGATTTACCCGGGGATTCTCTGGGAGGTAAGAGAGGCGATTGCAGAGCCTCTGGCTCTCATCTTCAGGTCGTCGTTGGTTACGGGTATAGTGCCGGAAGACTGGAGGATAGCGAATGTGGTCCCATTGTTCAAGAAGGGGAAGAGAGACTTTCCAGGGAATTATAGGCCAGTGAGTCTTACTTCTGTTGTCAGAATAGTATTGGAGAGAATTATTAGGGATAGGATTTATAGTTATTTAGAGAGAAATGAATTGATTGGGGATATTCAGCATGGTTTTGTGAAGGGTAGGTCGTGCCTTACTAACCACATTGAGTTTTTTGAAAAAAGTGACCAAATAGGTGGATGGGGGTAAGGCAGTTGATGTGGTATATATGGACTTTAGTAAGGCGTTCGATAAGGTGGCCCATGGAAGACTTCTGCAGAAAATGCAGATGTATGGGACTGAGGGTGATTTAGCTAATTGGATTAGGAATTGGCTAGCTGGTAGAAAACAGAGGGTGGTGGTTGATTGAAGATATTCATCGTGGAGTTCGGTTACAAGTGGTGTACCTCAGGGATCTGTTTTGGGGCCCCTGCTGTTTGTAATTTTTATAAATGATCTGGATGAGGTTATTGAAGGATGGATTAGTAAATTTGCGGATGACACCAAAGTCGGAGGGGTGGTAGATATTGAAGGGGAGTGTTAAAGTTTGCAGAGAGACTTGGACAAGTTGTGGAGCTGGGCCGAGAGCTGGCAAATGTAGTTTAATGTGGAAAAGTGTGAGGTAATTGACTTTGGCAGGAATAACAAATGTGTAGAGTATAGCACTAATAGTAGAACTCTTAATAGTGTTGATCAACAGAGGGATCTTGGTGCATATGTGCATAGATCCCTGAAAGTTGGCAATAAAGTCGATAAGGTTGTTAAGAAGGCATATGGAGTATTAGCTTTTATTGGTAGGGGGATTGAATTTCGGAGCCGCAACGTCATGTTGCAACTGTACAAAACTCTAGTGCGGCTGCACTTGGAGTATTGTGTGCAGTTCTGGCCCCCACATTATAAGAAAGATGTGGAGGCATTGGAGAGGGTACAGAGGAGGTTTACCAGGATGTTGCCTGGTATGGGGGGCAGGTCTTATGAAGAGAGGCTGAGGGATTTGAGGTTGTTTTCATTAGTAAGAAGGCGGCTAAGAGGAGACCTTATCGAAACATGTAAGATGATTAATGGTTTAGATAGGGTGGACAGTGATAGCTTTTTTCCTCGGATGGAGAAAGCTAGCACGAGGGGACATAGCTTTAAATTAAGGGGTGGTAGTTATAGGACGGATATCAGAGGTAGGTTCTTTACCCAGAGGGTGGTTATGGTATGGAATGCCCTGCCTGCGGCAGTTGTAGATGCGCCAAGTTTGGTGGCGTTTAAGAGATTAGTAGATAAGTTTATGGACGAGAAGGGAATGGTTTAGTTTGGAGGGTCATTGTTTTTTTCATAATTGGTCGGCGCAACAGCGAAGGCTGAAGGGCCTGTTCTGCGCTGTAGTGTTCTATGTTCTATGTTCTACACGTGTAGACTATCCTAACCCTCCCCCCTCCTCTAACCTAATAAAAAAAGGAGAGTGACTGGAAGTGTGAGCAGGTAAGTTTAAGTTTATATTTGTTTCTGTGTAAAGGAAGTAATAGGGATGGCAGTGCAGGCAGTGCGATGAACCTCCTGTGGGATGTTTGAGGTGAGGGACATTGGTAGTGTCCCAGTTGATTACACCTGCCAGAGGTGCATCCAGTTCCACCTCCTTGAGGACCGTGTTCGGTACCTGGAGCTGGAACTGGAGGAACTAAGAAATATTAGGCAAGCAGAGATGGCTATTGATAAAAGCTACAGGGAGATAGTTACTCCTAAATGTGATACATGGCTAACTGTTAGAAGGGGTAAAAAGGAGTCAGAGCAGAGTTCCCCTGAGGCTGTTCCTCTATGTAATAAGTACTCTGCTTTGGATGCTGTTGGGGATGAAGATACAATTGGGGTAATCCATGGAGTACAGGTCTTGGGAGTTGAGCCTGTCCTTGATGCTCAGGTGGGAAAGGGGAAGAAAAGATCTGGTTAGTGATTGGGGACTCCCTAGTTAAGGGGATAGATAGGAGAGTCTATGGGAAGGAGCGGGACTCGCGGTTGGTATGTTGCCTCCCGGGCGCTTGGGTCAGTGATATCTCTGACCGAGTGTTCGGAATCCTAAACGGGGAGGGGAACCAGCCCCAAGTTGTGGTGCATGTAGGAACCCATGACGTAGGTAGGAAACGGGATGGGGATATAAAGCAGAAATTCAGAGAGTTAGGGTGGAAACTTAGGGCTAAAACAAACGGAGTGGTTACCTCTGGTTTGCTACCTGTGCCGCGGGATAGCATAGAAAAGAATAGGGAGAGAGAACATTTGAACTCGTGGCTAAAGGGATGGTTCAGGAGGGAAGGGTTCAGGTATTTGGACAACTGAGGCTCATTCTGGGGAAGGTGGGATCTCTACAAGAGGGATGGTCTGCACCTGAACCGGAGAGGTACCAATATCTTGGGGGGGGTAAATTTGCCAGTGCTATTCGGAGGGGGAGGATGTGAACCTGAATTGTTATGCCAGTACACAGGAGGATGTGAATAGGGAGATCACGGATAAGGTTTCTAGGTCGCAGCAGTATAGTGGCAAACGGGAGGGTGGTTTGAAGTGTGTATACTTTAATGCGAGGAGCACACACAATAAGGTGGATGAACTTGCAGCCTGGATTGGTGCTTGGGACTTCAATGTTGTGGCCATTTCAGAGACGTAGATAGAGCAGGGGCAGGAATGGTTGTTGCAGGTTCCGGGGTTCAGATGTTTCAGTCAGAGCAGAGGTGGTGGTAGAAGAGGGGGAGGAGTGGCACTGTTAGTTAAGGGCAGCATTACGGTGGCAGAAAAGACGTTTGATGTGGACTTGTCTGCTGAGGTAGTGTGGGCTGAGATTAGAAACAAGAAATGAGGGGTCACACTGTTGGGTGTTTTTTATAGGCCTCCAAAAAGTTCCAGAGAAGTAGAAGAAGGGATTGAAAAGTTGATCCTGGATAGGTGTGAAAGTAACAAGCTAGTTGACATGGGGGACTTTAACTTTTCTAATATCGATTGGAAAAGCTATAGTTCAAGTACGTTAGAGGGGTCAGTTTTTGCTCAATGTGTGCCGGAAGGTTTCATGACTCAGTATGTAGATAGGCCAACAAGAGGTGAGGCTATATTGGATTTGGTACTGGGTAATGAACCAGAGCAGGTGTTAGACTTGGAGGCGCGTGAGCACTTTGGTAATAGTGACCACAATTCGGTTATGTTTACCTCAGTGATGGAAAGGGATGGGCACATACCGAATAACAGTAGTTATAGCTGGGGGGAAGGTAATTATGAGGCTATTAGGAGAGATTTAGGATGCATAGGGTGGAACAGGAAACTGCAGAGGGTGGGGATATCTGAAATGTGGACAATATTTAAGGAACAGCTTCTGCATGTCCTTAATAAATATGTACCTGCCAGGCAGGGAGGAAGTGGTCGAGTGAGGGAACCATGGTGTACTAGGGAAGTTGAATCTCTGGAGAAGAGGAAGAAGGAGGCTTATATAATGATGAGACGTGAAGGCTCAGTTAGGGCACTGGAGAGCTATAAATTAGCCAGGAAGGAGATAAAGAGGGAGTTGAGAAGAGCTAGAAGAGGGCACGAGAAGACTTTGGCGGATAGGATTAAGGAGAATCCTGAAGGTCTTTATACGTATATAAACAATAAAAGATTGGTTAGGGCAAGATTAGGGCCAGTCAGAGATAGCAGTGGGAAGTTGTGCGTGGAGCCTGAGGAGATAGGAGAGATACTGAATGAGTATTTTTCATCAGTATTCACGTAGGAGAAAGACAATGTTGTCGGGGAGAATACTGTGGTACCAGGTTGCAGACTGGGCAGAATTGAGGTTCATAAGGAGGAGGTGTGAGCAAATCTTGAGGGTATGAAAATTGATAAGTCCCCTGGGCCAGATGGGATTTACCCTCGGATTCTCTGGGAGGCTAGAGAGGAGATTGCAGAGCGTTTGGCTTTGATCTTCATGTCGTCGTTGGCTAAAGGTATAGTGCTGGAAGACTGGAGGATGGCAAATGTTGTCCCTTTGTTCACAAAGGGGAGTAAGGGCCATCCATTGTAGACCAGTGAGCCTGACTTCTGTTGTGGGCAAAGTCTTGGAAAGAAGGTAAACCTGGTGAACCATCCTCTGAACTCTCTCCAGAGTCTCCACGTCCTTCTGGTAGTAAGGTGACCAGAACTAGACGCAGTATTCCAAATAAGGTCTAACCAGTTTTTTATACAAATGCAACATTAATGGCCAGCTCATTTACTCTATACCCCTTCGTATAAAGGCTAACATACTATATGCTTTCTTCACAACCTTCTCCACTTGCTCTGCCGCCTTCAGAGACTTGTTCACCTGCACCCCCAGGACCCTCTGCGTTTCTATACTCTTAATAGGTCTACCCTTTATCATATACATCCCCCCCTACATTCTTTCTCCCGAAATGCATCACCTCACATTTATCAGGATTGAATTCCATCTGCCATCTGTCCGCCCAAGCTACCAGCCTATCTATGACCTGCTGCATCGCCTGACAATTCTCCTCACTATCCGCAAGTCCAGCCATCTTTGTATCGTCTGCAAACTTGCTGATCACTCCACTTACTCCCTCTTCCAAGTCATTTATATATATTACAAATAGAAGAGGAGCCCTGCGGCACACGACTAGTGACCAACCTCCAGTCAGAGCAACACCCTTCCACTATTACTCTCTGTCTCCTATTACCAAGCCTGTTACTTATCCTTCTAGCTACCTGTCCTTGTATCCCATGAGCCTTGACCTTCTCGACGAACCTCCCATGGTGTGGTTCCGGAGGACTGGAGGATAGCGAATGTGGTCCCGTTGTTCAAGAAGGGGAAGAGAGACCTTCCAGGGAATTATAGGCCAGTGAGTCTTACTTCTGTGGTGGGCAAAGTATTGGAGAGAACAATTAGGGATAGGATTTATACTTATTTAGAGAGTAATGAATTGATTGGAAATAGTCAGCATGGTTTTGTGAAGGGTAGGTCGTGCCTTACTAACCTCATAGAGTTTTTTGAAAAAGTGACTAAGGAGGTGGATGGGGGTAAGGCGGTTGATGTGGTATATATGGACTTTAGTAAGGCGTTTGATAAGGTGGCCCATGGAAGACTTCTGCAGAAAATGCAGATGTATGGGATAGAGGGTGATTTAGCGAATTGGGTTAGGAATTGGCTAGCAGATAGAAGACAGAGGGTGGTGGTTGATGGGAGATATTCATCTTGGAGTTCGGTGACAAGTGGTGTACCTCAGGGGTCTGTTTTGGGGCCCCTGCTGTTTGTAATTTTTATAAATGATCTGGATGAGCGTATTGAAGGATGGATTAGTAAATTTGCAGATGACACTAAAGTCGGTGGAGTGGTAGATAGTGAAGAGGGGTGTTATAGTTTGCAGAAGGACTTGGACAAGTTGCAGAGCTGGGCCGAGAGGTGGCAAATGGAGTTTAATGTGGAAAAGTTTGAGGTAATGCACTATGGCAGAAATAATAAATGTGTAGAGTATAGGGCAAATGGTAGGATTCTTAGTAGTCTAGATGAACAGAGGGATCTTGGTGTTTATGTGCATAGATCCCTGAAAGTAGGCAGTCAGGTCGAGAAGGTTGTTAAGAAGGCATATGGAGTCTTGGCTGTTATTGGTAGAGGGATTGAATTTCGGAGCTGCAACGTCATGTTGCAACTGTACAAAACTCTAGTGCGGCCGCACTTGGAGTATTGTGTGCAGTTCTGGTCCCGCATTATAAGACAGATGTGGAGGCATTGGAGAGGGTACAGAGGAGGTTTACCAGGATGTTGCCTGGTATGGAGGGCAGGTCTTATGAGGAGAGGCTGAGGGATTTGAGATTGTATTCGTTAGAAAGGAGGCGGCTAAGAGGGGACCTAATCGAAACATATAAGATGATTAGAGATTTAGATAGGGTGGATAGTGATAGCCTTTTTCCTAGGATGGAAAAAGCTAGCACAAGGGGACACAGCTTTAAATTAAGGGGTGATAGTTATAGGACGGATATCAGAGGCAGGTTCTTTACCCAAAGGGTGGTTAGGGATTGGAATGCCCTGCCTGCAGCAGTTGTAGATGCGCTATGTTTGGTGGCGTTTAAGAGGTTAGTTGATAAGTACATGGAAGAGAAGGGAATGGTTTAGTTTGGAGGGGCATTGCTTTTTATATTGGTCAGCGCAACATCGAAGGCCGAAGGGCCTGTTCTGTGCTGTAATGTTCTATGTTCTATTAGGGACTTTGTCAAACGCCTTACTAAAATCCAGATAGACAACATCAACGGCTTGCCCTTCGTCCAATGATTTCGTCACCTCCTCCGAAAATTCTACCAGATTTGTAAGGCACGACCTCCACTTAACAAATCCATGCTGCGTATCCCTAATCATCGTTCTTGATAGATACACAGATTGGGTTAATCTGACTTCGATCTTTGAAACTACTATGTTCAACATTCATGGTTGTCTACTGAAGCAAACCCATGTTTTGGCTGAGTCTGATTTTAATGGACATGTGAATGACACACTAACAGTCCTGAAGGGAACATGAGAATAGTGCTCTGCTGCATGTTCTTGTGTGAAGATGCCACAAAAACAGAAGTATTTCCCGCTTCCTTTCTCCACAGCAATTGCTAATTTTACCTACCCAAGGCTGAAACTCTTAGAGATAGGATGTATAGGCAACGCTCTTAGTGCCTCTACATCCTATCTCTAAGAATCCCCTCCAAACAGGTTCCCTACCACTGACGTCAAACTCACCGGCCTATAATTACCAGGGTTTTCCCTACTATACTTTTTAAACAACTCATTTAATTTTAGGGTGTTGTGGAGAATTTAGAAGAAAGAGATTTAGGAGTACAAGTTCATTGTTCATTGCAAGTGAATGCAGGGGTGTACAACCTGGTGAAGAAGGCATTGGAACGACTTTGTGAAGTTATTTAAGACATTGGTGAGGCCACTCTTGGGAGACTGTGTGCAACTTTATTATAGAAAGGTCACCATTAAACTTGATAGAGTCCAGCAGACAATTCATAGGATGCGACCACGACATGACACTTTGAGTTATACAGAGAGAATTGATTCACTGAGTTTTTTTTTCCTTTAGTATATAGGAGACTTAGAGGTGATCTCATGAAGGTCTAATTTCTAATCAGTCCAAACTTCTCCAAATGTTCATATATCTTATCCCTCAGAAGCCTCTCCATCAGCTTACCAGCCACTGAAGTCAAACTCACCGGTCGGTAATTTCCTCGACTATCCCTGTTCCCTTTCTTAAAGCTAGGAACCACATCTGCAATCCTCCAATCCTCCGGAACCTCTCCCGTTTCCATGGACGACGCAAATATCATCGCCAGGGGCTCTGCAACCACTTCCCTCACCTTCCACAACAACCTGGGGCACAACCCATCCGGTTCCGGCGACTTGTCTATCTTGATAGAATATAACAGGTCTAACACATCCTCTTTCCGAACATCCACATACTCAACCTTTTCCGTATGCCTCAAACCTGCAGTGCAATCTCCCAGTTCACTTTCCACCGTGAATACCGAGGCAAAGTACTCGTTAAGCACCTCTGCCATTTCTTCCGAATTCACACAGACTTTTCCCCCTTCACCTTTTATAGGCCCTATCCCTTCTCTTCTCATCCTTTTACTTTTCACATATTTGTAGAGGGCCTTGGGATTCTCCTTAATCTTACTGCCAAGTCCTTCTCATGACCCCTTCTGGCTCTCCTAATTTCCTTTTTAAGTTCCCTTCTACACACCTTATACTCCTCTAGATCCCTAACATCCCCTAGCTCTCTGAACCTTTTGTATACATTTTTTTTCTCCCTAACTAGGTTCACCGTTAACTTCGTGCACCACGGTTCCCACGTCCTACCAGAACCTCCTTGACTCCTCGGAACGTTGTCTTGCAGTGCCCTAGACAAACATTCCTTGAAATGTTTGCTGTCTGCTGTCTCGCAGCGCTATGGACCTGGGTTTGATTGCAGCCTTGGATAGCTGCCTGTGTGGAGTTTGAACATTCTCCCAATGACTGTGTGTTTCCTTCTTGTGTTTCCGATTCCTCCAACAGTCCATCTATAGATCAGTTACACGGATTGGTCATGCTACGTTGTCCCTCAGGCTCTTAAGATGTGTAACTTAGGAAGGTTAACCCCACAAAACCCCGATCATAACTCTCCCCGACCCCATCCAACCCTTCAGAGACACCCTCCCCCCTCCCTCCCTGCCCCGATCACAGCTCTCCTACCACTGTCCAAATCCTCGGAGCCCCCTCCACCCCAATTCCAGTACCGGGGGAACGGTGCATTCTTGGTGCTGTTCTATCTGCACCGTTACCAGTACCCACACCCTCACCATCATGGCTATCAGTCTCTGGTGTGAAGCAATCAAGTGAAGGGAGGAACTTCCAAGACGAAAGTCGGAGGCTGAATCCTGGGAAGTGGATGTCCCAGAGACAGAGATTGATTGTCTGGGAAAACTCATCCCAGGACAGTGATGAAAGTCAGAATGATCTGATGGAATACAGTGCCACAGCAGAAAGACCCTTCGTCCCATCGAGTCTGTACTAACAATATTTATCACTGCAGTGTGCTCACCCCATTTTCCTCCACTATCCATATCTTGGAATGTTAGCATATTTCATTCAAATATTTTTTAATGGTTATAAAGTTTCTGGCCTTCACCACCCTCCCAGGCAGAGCGTTCCAGATTCCCACTACCCTCTGAGTGAAAAGTATCTTACTCAAATCTTCTCTGAATCTCCTGCCCCTCACTCTAAAACTCTGCCCCCTCGTGACTGACCCCTCAACCAAGGGAAACAGCTGCTCTGTACTCACTCTGTCCAAACCTTATAATCTAAAACACCTCAATGTTGTTTCCCCTCAGCCTTCTCTGCTCTGGAAAAAACAATCCAGTCTCTCCTTACAGCTCAAACCCTCCATCCCAGGCAGCATCCTGGTGAATCTCCTCTGCGCCCCTTCCGGTGCAATCACATCCTTCCTGTGGTGGGGTGACCAGAATTGCAAACAGTACTCCTACTGTGGCCTAAATATTATCTCCTTGCTCTTATAGGCTATACTATGACTGACGAAAGTAAGTGTCCCATGTGCCTTAACTATTGTGTTCATCTGCTCTGCCTTCTTCAGGGATCTGTGAATAATTACCCCAAGATTCCTCCATTTCTCTGAGCTTCCCAGTGTCCTGCCATTCATTAAATACTCCCTCATTATTGAAGAATGGATTGGTAAATTTGCGGATGACACCAAAGTCGGAGGAGGGGTAATAGTGAAGAGGGGTGTTCTAGTTTGCAGAGAGACTTGGACACGTTGCAGAGCTGGGCCGAGAGGTGGCAAATGGAGTTTAATGTGGAAAAGTGTGAGGTAATTCACTTTGGCAGGAATAATAAATGTGTAGAGTGTAGGGCTAATGGGAGGACTCTTAATAGTGTTGATGAACAGAGGGATCTCGGTGTATACGTGCATTGATCCCTGAAAGGTGGCAATCAAGTCGATAAGGTTGTTAAGAAGGCATGGGGAGTCTTAGCTTTTATTGGTAGGGGGATTGAATTTCGGAGCCGCAACGTCATGTTGCAACTGTACAAAACTCTAGTGCGGCCACACTTGGAATATTGTGTACAGTTCTGGTCCCCCCATTATAAGAAAGATGTGGAGGCATTGGAGAGGGTACAGAGGAGGTTTACCAGGATGTTGCCTGGTATGGGGGGCAGGTCTTATGAAGAGAGGCTGAGGGATTTGAGGTTGTTTTCGTTAGAAAGAAGGTGGCTAAGAGGAGACCTTATTGAAACATATAAGATGATTAGGAGTTTAGATAGGGTGGACAGTGATAGCCTTTTTCCTAGGATGGAGAAAGCTAGCACGAGGGGACATAGCTTTAAATTAAGGGGTGGTGGTTATAGGACGGATGTCAGAGGTAGGTTCTTTACCCAGAGGGTGGTTAGGGTATGGAATTCCCTGCCTGCGTCAGTTGTAGATGTGCCAAGTTTGGCGGCATTTAAGAAGTTAGTAGATAAGTTTATGGATGAAAAGGGAATGGTTTCGTTTGGAGGGTCACTGCTTTTTCCTAATTGGTCGGCGCAACATCGAAGGCCAAAGGGCCTGTTCTACGCTGTAATGTTCTATGTTCTATGGATAAAGTGGTCTTTTGGGGAGCCGGTGTTGACAGGTTAGGCTGATTTGCCGCCTAATCGGTATTTGAGTGGTGAGGGCAGTAATGAAATAGACAGTTTAAAAAACTTATATCTGGGAACATATTATTATCAGGAACACTGTTAGCAGAGACAAATAAATCCCGAGAACGATAGTACACTTAACAGCAAATTGTGGATGCTCTGTTTAGAGACAAAGCCTTATGAGTGAACTAACTGCAGAAAGTCTGAGTTTTACATGGCAAGTACAGTGTTAAGGTTATAAAAATAATAGCACGTTAAAGAAACTTACAAGGGACACCGAAAATGGCAAGGATTGGATAGCAAATATATTGAGTCACCTTGAGTGTCAGCTTGGCCCGGTAATCAAATGACATTGTACTAAAACCTGTAGAAAAATATAAAACGTCGTTGCTGAAACTTCTATCCATCGTTGTAATATTCCAATCTGTTCTCTTCATACTCTGTCCAATTGTCAGAACGTTGCAGTCTATTTTCCTCAGATTCCAAATGATCCTTTGCCTTGTTAAAACCGTGGAAGTGATGCTCTCGCTGACACAATGCAATAACACAGTAAGAGGACTCCCTTATTAATAGAAAACTAAAATTTTCCAGTGACAGATTTAGTGCCCATGAAGATTGCTATTATTTGCAGTCACTGAACAAACAAATTCAGTTTTCATTTTGCACGCAAGCAATAAACAAGAGCAGTGTTGAACATTCAGACAGTCCAGATAGGATAAGCAATGGTTGTTGAAGAGAATAAATAAATACAACATTGAAACAATTATTTTAATGTGTTAAGCATGTTAGAGTGGAGCCACAGGTCGAAGTCAATTGATGTACGATGCTTCAAAAAATGCTGAGATTTCTACTGGCTATGTAGAATTCGATATAATTTCACTGACAGCCAAATTGTTGATACAAAAAAGCAAGAAGAGTCAGCAGCCATCAGTGGTGGTGGAGGCGAATTCGCTGGAGTCTTTGAAGAGACTTCTGGATGGGTACATGGGATTTCATGGTATTGGGAGTTACAGATGGTTCTAAGGCCAGGTAGGTATGGATATGATCGGCCCAACTTGTGGGCCGAAAGGCCTGTTTGTGCTGTAGTGTTATAACCCCGACCTCACACTATGTAGACAGATGCCGAAGACAAGTAGAGGGACAATACCGTACAGGCTGGGCAGTAGTCGACCAAGAGGGAACACTGATGGCAAAAGGTACCATGAGTGGGGAAACCTCCATCCAAGTGGCCAAAATCATAGCCCTCACAGAAGCATTAAAGATGGGAACGGAAATGCGAATAAATGTTTATACAGACAGCCAATATGCGTTTGGGGTGGTCCACAGTTACATGATGGCTTGAAAAAAGACGCAGGTTAATGACCACGGTGAGGGGTGGGCGAGGGAGCATTCGGGGGGTGGGGGAGGGCGAGGTCGCATAAAGCATGAGAATATAATCCAAGACCTGGTAACTGGTCCTCAGGCTGCCCTCAGAAGCAGCTATAGTTAAGATAAAGGCCACGACAGGGTAAAGACAGCAGAACAGAAGGGGAACCAATCAGCAAACGCTGCGGCCAAATATGCAGCTGGAGAAGCCCTCCCGCACACAGCCGCGACCACAACAGCCCCACAACACAAAGTGGATATTTGTAAGCTGCAGGGTAATGCAAGTCCAGATCAGGTGACACAGTGGGAACAGTCAGGGGCATCCAGGGACAAAGATGGAGTGTGGTGCAGAGGGCACCAAGTACTTACCCCTCTCATTTATACACGCCGAACTGTTCCGACTCCGTCACCAGCCGAAAAACTCCGACCGAGATGGGACCCTGGTCCGACTGTCAGCTGATTGGTGGTGGCCAGGGATGGGACGGAATGTAGCCAAACACTGCCAGCACCGTGTGATGTTCGCCCAACACAATCCCAGCCTGACCCCTGAGAGTCAAAGTGGCCCAACAACGGCGAACAAAGGGACCTTGGGAAAACCTCCAGATCGATTTCATCGGCCCTCTACCCCCTAGCCGAGGGAGGAAATATTGTTTAGTCCTAACTGATAAATTCAAGGCTGGGTAGAAGCATCCCCGACTCGGGATTGCAAAGCACCACCGTAGACTGCATTTTAGCATACGAGATCATCCCCAGATGGGGAGTCCCACTACAATTGGACTCTGACCAAGGAAAAACCCTTCACGGGCATAATAATGAAACAGGCTTGTAAAACCCTGGGAATCAGATAGAGGTTCCTTATCCCATACCACTCTGAGACTTCTGGGATGGTCGAACGAATGAACTGCACATTTAAAAATACGATTGCCAAGTCAATGGTGGAGACAGGTCAAGGGTAGGTAGACATCCGACCCTGTATTTTCATGCAACTCGGAACCACCTCATGTCGCACCCTGGGATTCACACCATTTGAATTAATGGCAGGGAGGGCAACAGCACTCCCAGAAAATATGGCGGTAGGAGGGAAAGAAATGGTACCCCCTCTGGATATGATGAAGGGATATGTAGAACAGTGAGACCATCACCCAGAGAGCTACGCCACGCAACCAGAGACCAACAGGCTACAAGCGAACAGGTTAAAAAACATGATACTGTCACATCACCACATTTCCGCGAGTAGGGGACAAAGTTTCAATCCGAGTGGTCCCCGACCAAACAGGCTTCTCTTCAAAATGGATAGGGGCCCAGGAGATTATCCTCAGCAGCGACACATGTGCCTGTGTCGATATCAAAGGGAAAGGCCGTTGGAAACAGTGGTCACAGTTAAAGGCATACCACCTTGTTGGGGCAGGGGGTGGTGGTGGAGGGGTGGAGGGGGGGCAGGACAGACTGATATATGGGCAAGAATAGTCCGTCAACATAAATGGGCCACGTATCGACCGCTAACTAACCACCTCTATCCACACAACAGAGGTCGCATAAACCACCTTCATTTCTAGGACAGAGGAGTGGCACAAGCCAGCCATAGCTCTAATATATCTATATAGGTATATATATATATAGATAGATAGATAGATAGATAGATAGATAGATAGATACATAGATAGACAGATACATAGATAGATAGATAGATATAGATGTACGTGCATGCCTAAGTAGATTAGTAAGCAGAAATTAGTTTACACTAAGACTCTAATGTCTGGCGGCCACCAAGTGTACCCTTCCCACCACCTGTCAAAGACCTCGTTAACCATCGAAAGGATGATCTTCACCACGATCTTCTCATTGAGTGTCGCCTTCCACGGACACACAGTTCACCAACAATTCCATGGGATAATATTCAACATGTCCGAGGCGTTGTTGTGCCAGCCACACCATACACGGAGAACCCCCATGCAAGGCTCCTGGAGAAGGTGAGAGGACATAGGATCCAAGGGGCTTTGGCCTCTTGAATCCAGAACTGGCTTACTGGCAGAAGGCAGAGAGTGGTTGTGGATGGGTCTTGTTCTGCATGGAGGTCGGTCACCAGTGGAGTGCCCCAGGGATCTGTTCTGGGACCCCTGCTGTTTGTCATTTTCATAAATGACCTGGATGAGGAAGTGGAGGGATGGGTTCGTAAGTTCGCCGATGACACAAAGGTCGGTGGTGTTGTGGATGGTCTGGAGGGATGCCAAAAGTTGCAGCGGGACATAGACTGGGCGGAAAAGTGGCAGATGGACTTCAACGCGGATAAATGTGTAGTGGTCCATTTTGGCAGGAATAATGGGATGAAGGATTGCAACATAAAGGGTAGGAGTCTTAGCTGTGTTGTAGAGCAGAAGGATCTCGGAGTCCGGATCCATAGGACTTTTAAATAGGCCTCGCAGGTGGAGGAAATGGTCAAGAAGGCGTACGGTGTACTGGCTTTCATTAATCGAGGAATAGAGTTTAGGAATCAGGAGGTAATGATACAGCTCTATAAGACTCTTGTCAGACCCCACTTGGAGCATTGTGCGCAGTTCGGGTCGCCTCATTATAGGAAGGATGTAAAGGCTGTTGAGAGAGTTCAGAGGAGATTTACAAGGATGCTGCCTGGATTGGGAGGCAGGCCTTATGAAGATAGGTTTAGGGAGCTGGGACTCTTCTCACTGGAGAGACGTAGGTTGAGAGGCGACCTGATAGAGGGTTATAAAATGTTGAGATGAAGAGATAGGGTGGACTCTCAGAGAGTATTTCCCCGAGCTGAAATGGTCACTACGAGACGACACAGATTTAAGGTGCAGGGAAGCAAATACAAAGGATGTGTCAGGGGTGGTTTTTCACTCCGAGGGTGGTGAGTGAATGGAACCGATTGCTGTCGGAGGTTGTGAGGAAAACTCACTGGGGTCTTTCAAAAGTCTTCTGGATGAGTATATGGAAAACAATTGGATAGGGGGTTATAGATAGGTCTGTGGATTGGGAGTAGTGATAGGTGCAACTCGTGGGCCGAAGGGCCTTTTTGTGATGTTTTGTTCTGTGTTCTCTGTTCTCTCAATAGAATGTATTTCAATGCCTGGTTACAGGTCAACGTAATTGGATAAGCTTCAAACATATATCCAATGTCCAACTCGCTGGGTGACTCCCTTCAGAACGATCTGCACCCTCCTTGAAGACCCACAGAACTAGATACAAAGGGACACTCTTAAACCGGACATTGACATTTGTTGATATTACAGATTACTTGAGGCCTTTTGCATTTCCGACAACGTGTGCCGCCATGACCACGACACCCGGAATCTTACTCTGCCCCCTGCTGAGCGGGGGGCCGGATGGAGGACTGGTGCTGCGGAACGAGGGAGAAATCATATAAGACAATGTGAAACATGAAATCGTGCCTAGTGCCAGGATACTGTTCAGAACCGAGACGAAGTATGTATCAGATGCTGGGCAGGGAAAGCGTAAAGCGGGCTATCGATGCGATGGGAACAACACACTATAAAGGTAAGACACATACACACAGAAGCAAAAGGTGTATAGTTATTGGCATTCCCACAGGAATAAACACCGGATCCAGCGTGGTGAAATCAATTGATATCCAGGACCTCAATAATAAGATAGAACAGTTAAAGGGTGTAATGAAAGATATCCTGCAATGGTCATTAACCCAACAAACCGAGCAGGCCTTTTTTAGGGGAGATGGGCGCCCATACTCAACTAGATGGAATCACAATATTAGAAACACGTGCCCGTACCATAAACCATTTCATAGATAGAGAGAGAGAAAACACTGCCCGGGTACAACAGGGACAGCTGTGCCATGCATACGGTCAGTGGACACAATTTGGAACAGGTACACATGGGGAAGGTGCCCGATAGGATTGACCGCACCCAGCTAGCACAACTCGCAAATCAGAAGGTGATGCTGCATGACCAGACCTTGAAAGGGATGACATGGATGTATCCAGTGATCCCCGACTGCGAGGTTAGCGAGAACACGGGGATAGGGGTGGTCCTATTAATCCCGATAGCGACATCAGACTCGGGACCATTCCCTACTTTACAAATTGAGAATATTGGTGTTGTTCGAGGCAACACCTCCCTCCGCTACCACCTAACCAAAGTCACAGCCATCTCAAGACATGGCGTGATGTTCAGTACCTCGCTCTTGGGATTCAAAAGGAGGAGATAACCATTTGCCCTCACCCACTGAGACAGGGAGAGGCAGCTGAATGTGGGTTTAATCGAACGCAAGACTGTACTCTAGACCCACACTTTGCCCGGGCAACCCTTTTGTTTTATCCATTCATGGGGCATGGGCGTTGCAGGCTGGCCAGCACGTATTTCCCGTCACTTTTTGCCTTCGGAGAGCAGTTGTGAATCAACCGCATTGTTGTGGCTCTGGGATCACGTGTAGAGCAGACCAGGTAAGGACGACAGATTTCGTTCCTTGAAGCAGATGGGATTTCCCGATATTTCACCATGGATCAATGGATTCATGGTCATCAGTATGTTCTTAATCCCAGATACATTTATATTGACTTGAAATTACACCATCTGCCGTGGTGGGATTCGAACCCGGGTCTCCCCATAACGTTAGCTTAATTTCTGGATTAATAAACTCGCAATAAATCCACGCGGTCATCACCAACACTGTAAGCTTTTGGAGACAAGATGAAGGAAACGGAACTGGAGGGGAGGGGGTTGTAATGATCCCACAGAGGGACAGTCAGCTCTTGTCATGTATTCTGGGACGTTCATGGAATACAAGTTGCTCGAAGGAGGTGCACGAGGTTTTTACTTATTTGTTCACATTTGCACAATATTTTCCCAGGTTTCGGAAGAGCGTGCCACCATTTGCAAGGATTACCAGGCGAATTAAGATACGTTTGGGCGAGGCAGAATTTTAAACAGACCTCGAGGGCTGCTGTTAGTTGCGGTGAGTCTCGAGTATGGACGGTCCGGCTCAGGTGAAGAGGCGGGACATGCTGTGCCACAAGCACCGTCAGATAGGATGCAGACTGGTGCTCGGGCAGTTCTGCTTATGAGGGAAATGTTTAACCAAATATAAATGGATTAAAGTTACATATATTTATCCCTCTGTGCACATGGATCATACAGGGTGTGGGAGACACGGACAGTTAGCATGATAGTCAAAATGCGATGCGAATAAAATTTCACTAAGATCATAGTCAGACAATTGGCCCATCTGCTCAGAAATTCCATTACATATTGGCGTTCTGTTGATGTGAGTGCCCCATTTCTCTTCATCCCAATACCACCTCGTTACATTTGGGGAAAAAAAGTCTCTTTTGGAACTTGAGGCAGTTGGCTTGTCAAGCCTTTTGTGATTGGAAATTGCAAAGCTTCTCTGCTATTTGAAGGAAGAAAAACTATTTCCTCGTCTCATTCTTAAATATAAACTACGTATAAAATCTGCGTGAACTGATTCTAAATTCAGCAGCAGAGGACATATTCTCCCGCAACTATCCTGCCTGGACCGGTTGGCATTTTAAACTTTTCAATCAGATCCCATTTCGATCTTCTAAACTCTCCTTCATCCTGCACTCTGGCACTGCTGAACAAAACACTCCTAATGGGCAGTCCCACCAAACCCAGCGTCAGTCTACTGAAGCGCTAAGAACAACCTCTCTGGCAAGTTTGTCCTTCCTTTGGAGGGAATTCACACCTGTCTGAAATACTCCAGCTGTGATCTTACCAATTTCCTTCATCTTATTTCTGAATCCAATTTCCCGGGCACTGAAGGCCAAAGTAATAATTCAGCCAAATGCAGATTTCCCATCAGCGACGCAGTTCACTGTGCAACCAATGAAGGGGTCATGGCTGCAGTTCACAGTCAAGTGGGTCTCCAATAACATTGTGACCAACGGCATTGGTCTGGATTAAGATCTCCGCTCACTTCTTCCCATTAGGTGAGCATGTAATCCTCAATAAGGCAGTCCCGACTCAATCAAGCACATGGGTCGATATATTACTGATCCCCCACAGCTTTCATATCACCCCACCATCTCCACCCAGGTCGGAATTCTCTCGGCGCATTCCCGGAACTACCGCGGTCCTTTCCATCACCTAAAGCTCAGTGGCAGGTTGAGAGAAGTTGGAGCTGCGTCAGAGGGTGTAAAAGGAGCAACAGCACTTCCCTCATGGAGGGAGAATTGCCATTTACCAAAGTGAGCTCCTCATGAAGTTCTTCAGGCAGGAAGCATTTTTTTTATCGTCCATCTCCGAGTCCAAGCCTTCACTATCCAGAAGTGACTAACACAGATTGAACATCGTGATGGGCGCTGGCATTCGCAGCAGAGACCTCCTCAGCCGGTGGTAGGGCGCGCTTATACACGGACTTCTTGGTTCTCAGATGGCCAACATCCTTCTTTTGGGATTGACGCTGATTTTTGATCTTGGAAATACTGGTCCTGTGTTCTGAACTTCAATCCCAGGATTCATCTGTGACCATTCCCAAAGTTCCTCACACGACCCTGCTTATCCCTGGCTGAAGTTCGTACTGTCCTTGCAGTATCGTTGTCTCTTTTCTTTTCTGATGTTCCAGATTGGACTCCGCCCTCCCACTACATTTGGGAATTGCAGGCTTAATCTTTTATGACGTCCTCTCCCCAATAAGAGATCCGCGAGAGCAACACGTGTTGTTGCCCACTGTTCTCCTGTGATCGAACGAAAAACATGACTGTTCAGTCTTCATGAACGCCGCTAGTTGTTTCGTAATGCCATCACTGAAGAACAGAATGCACGTTCTGCAAGTCCATTTGGGCGGCACATTGGCGCAGGGGTGAGCATTTGCCTCACAGCTCCAGACACGTTGGTTCAATTCCCGGCTTAATTTGCTGTCTGTGTGGAGTTTGTGCATTCTCTCCGTGTTTCCGCAGATTTCCTGTGGGTGTTCCCCTTTCCTCCCACAGTCCAAAAGGGATTAGATTAATTGACCATTCTAAATTGTCCCTTGTTTTGTCCTGGAATGTGTACGTTAGCGGGATTAATAGGGAAAATATGTGAAATTGTGGGGAATAGAGCCTGGGGTAGGATCCTTGTCAGTACAGAATGAACAGGCCGACTGGCCTCATCCTGCACTGTAGAGATTCTGTGATGATTGTATGACTCATTGGCGAAAAGTGAGGTGTTAAGATGCTGTGGTAACTTTCAGAGAGCACGTGTTTCAAGAAATCAGCGCTAGTGAGCCCTTGGCCACAATGGAAAACCATGAACCTGATGTCCCATATAGACTGACACTTTGACATAATTTTCACGCTGCCTGAGAAGCCGCGTGGCCCATTTGGTGCAAAAATAACCCCTTTCCTTTGGAGTGTATCATAATTAAAAACATGGAAAACATCAATGTCCACATGCAAGTTCATTTATCAGCAAGTTTGCACATGATACAGCAATGGCTGGACTTGCGGATAGTGAGGAGCATTGTCAGCCGATATAGCAGGACATAGATAGGCTGGCAGCTTGGGGAGATAGATGGTAGATGGAATTCAATCCTGGTAAATGCGAGTTGATGCATTTCAGTGGATAGAATGTAGGGGGGAGATATATGATTAAAGTGTAGACATATTAAGAGTATAAAAACGCAGAGGGACCTGAGGATGCAGGTGCGCAAGTCCCTGAAATTGGCAGAGCAGGTGGAGAAGGTTGTGAAGAAAACATGGCATGCTAGCTTTTATAGGAAGGGGTATAGAGTACAAGAGCTGGCCTTTAATGTAGCAGTTGTATGGAACGTTGGTTAGACCTCATTTGGAATACTGCGTCCAGTTCTGGTCGCCTTACTACCGGAAGGACGTGGACAGACTGGAGAGAGTGCAGAGGAGGTTTACCAGAATGCTGCCTGGTATGGAAGGTCTGAATTATGAGGAGAGGTTAGGCAAATTGAGGTTGTTTTCCTTAGAAAGACGTAGAATTAAAGGAGATCTAATAAAGGTGTATAAGATTGTGAGGGGTATAGATGGAATAAACAGGCTTACGTTTTTTCCTAGAATGGACTCAAATATCACGAGGGATCACGGGCATAAGGTGAGGGGGGAAAGGTATAATTTGAATGCTAGAAGGAGTTTTTTTTTCACACAGAGGGTGGTGGGAGTATGGAATGCACTGCCAAGTGGTGGAGTCTGGTACTCTGAAATTATTTAAGACATACCGAGATGGGCACATGAACAGAATGGGAATGGAGGGGTAGAGAAAACTGATTTCAAATAGGCATCATGAGCCTTGGGAGTTCCCTGGGAAGTGTGCAAACTGTGAATGATATTTATGCATTTCTGTTTGTCCTACAGGTACATTGGTCCGCCTTGTTGTCTGACAAGGGGCATACACGCGATGTGTCGTGAGAGGGCTGCTCTTGGATTTTTTTCGAGAGTATCCCAATAGTTCGCGCTGTTAGTGTACGCTTGACCTGGACCATTTGATGGGCAACATGACAGCTCAGTGACTATCGTTGTGCTGTGCTGATACATGGATTTGGGCCTGTGTCTGTGGGAGTTTGCATAATGATGTTGGAATAGTTTAGGTTAGAGGGTCCACTGGCCAGCGCAACATCGAGGGCCGAAGGGCCTGTACTGCGCTGTAATGTTCTATGTTCTATGTTCATTCTCCCCGTGCCTGCGTGGGTTTTCTCCGGGGGTTCCGGTTGGCTCCCACACCCTAAAGATGTGCTCTCAGGCTGATTGGCAAAAACAATTTCTCACTAATTTGTGTCACAAATTTGATTCTGATGCATAGTTCTATAAACATAGACCGGGATCATGGGTAGAAGTAGGAATATCGAGGTGGCGGCGTGTGCTTGTTTGGCCGAAGGGCCTGTTTCCGGTGCTGTTTTGTTCTTTGTTATTCTTTGTTCTTTCCAACCATTGCCTGCAATGCCACTCCCATGTCTGTAGAAAGGCCGAGAGAGGGACGATTTTCTTGGCACTACTTGATACAATATCAAGGGTAGGAGTCTTAGCAGTGTCAAGGAGCAGAAGGATCTTGGGGTCCGGGTCCATAGGACTCTTAAATCGGCCTCGCAGGTAGAGGATGTGGTTAGGAAGGCGTAATTTGCACTGGCCGAAATTAATCGAAGATTCAGTTTAGGAATCAGGAGGTAATGCTGCAAATTCATAAGATCCTTGTCAGACCCCACTTGGAGTACTGTGTGCAATTCTGTACGCCTCCCTATAGGAAGGATGTGGAAGCTATTGAAAGGGCGCAGAGAAAAGTTACAAGGATGTTGCCTGGATTGGGAGGTATACTCTATGAAGATAGAACAAAGAACAAAGAACAAAACAGCACGCGAAACAGGCACCTCGGCCCAACGAACCCACGCCGCCTCCCCGATGTCCCCACCTCTACCCATAATCCCTGTCTATGTTTATAGATCTAAGGATTAAAAAAAACAAATTTGAGAAAATTTAGAGAGAATTTGTTTTGCCAATTAGCCTAAGAGCACATCTTTGGGATGTGGGAGGAAACCGGAGCACCCAGAGGGAACCCACGCAAGCACTGGGAGAATGCGCAAACTCCCATAGACACAGGCCCAAATCCATGTATCTGCACAGCACAGTGATAGTCACTGAGCTATCGTGTTGCCCATCAAATGGTCCAGGTCAAGCGTACATTAACGACGTGAAGCACTAGGATACTCTCGAAAAAAATCCAAGAGCAGCCCTTTCACAACCCAACGCGTGTATGCCCCTCGTTAGATAACAAGGTGGACCAAAGCACCTGTAGGATAAAAACAAGTACTTCAATATCATCATCTACTTACACACTTTGCAGGGACTCCCGCGGCTCATGATCCTTATTTTAAATCAGTTTTCTATACTCCTCCATCCCATTGTGTTCATGTGCCCATCGAAGTATTTCTTAAATGACTCCAGAGTACCTGCCTCCACCACTTTACTTGGCAGCGCATTCCATACCCGCACCACCCTCTGTGTGAAAAAACTCCCTCTAGCGTCCAAATTATATCTTACCCCCTCACCCTAAGCCCGTGACCTCTCGCGCTATTTGAGTCCACCCTCGGAAAAAAGGTTAACCGTGTTTACTCTATCTATCCCCTTCAAAATCTTGTACACCTCTATCAGATCTCCTCTAAGTCTAAGTCTTTTTAAGGAAAACAGTCCCAATTTGCCTAATATCTCCTCGTAACTCAGACCTTCCATATCAGGCAGCATCCTGGTAAACCTCCTCTGCACTCTCTCCAGAGTTTCCACGTCCTACCAGTAGTAAGGCGACCAGAACTAGACGCAGTATTCCAAATGAGGTCTAATCTGCGTTTTATACAACTGCAACATTAAAGGCCAGGTCTTGTACTCTATACCCCTTCCTATAAAGGCTGACATACTATATGCTTTCTTCACAACCTTCTCCACTAGCTCTGCCACCTTCAGAGATTTGTTCCCCTGCACCTCCAGGTCCCTCTGCGTTTCTATACTCTTAATAGGTCTACCCTTTATCATATACCTCCCCGCTACATTCTTTCTCCCAAAATGCATCACCTCACATTTATCAGGATTGAATTCTATGTGCCATCTGTCTGCCCAAGCTCCCAGTCTATCTATGTCCTGCTGCATTGTCTGACAATGCTCCTCACTATTCGCAATTTCAGCCATCTTTGTATCATCTGCAAACGTGCTGATCACTCCACTTACTCCCTCTTCCAAGTCATTTATATGTATTACAAATAGAAGAGGCCCCAGTACGGAGCCCTGCGGCACACCACTAGTGACCGAGCTCCAGCTAGAGAAACACCCTTCCACTATTACTCCTAGTCTCCTATTACCAAGCCTGTTACTTATCCATCGAGCTATCTGTCCTTGTATCCCATTTGCCTTGACCTTCTCGACTAACCTCCCATGAGGGACTTTGTCAAACGCCTTGCAAAAACCAAATAGACAACATCAACGGCTCGCCCTTCGTCCACTGATTTCGTCACCCCCTCAAAACATTCTACCAGATTTGTAAGGCACGACCTCCCCTTAACAAATCCATGCCCTAATCAGAACACAACGCTCTAAGTGCCTATACATCCTATCTCTAAGAATCCCCTCCAACAGCTTCGCTACCACTGACGCCAAGACTCCCTGAAACATCTTCGAACCTCGCACCTCTACCATCTGGGATGACAAGGGACAGCAGACTCAGGCTAATGTGGACAAATGTGCCAAATGGATCACCACCTTTGGAAGTTCTCCTCGAGCCACTCAGCATCCTGATTTGCAGATATGTTCCCGTTTCCTGATGGTCGCAGAGCCAAAATGCTGCAATTCCCGTTTTAAGAACAATGCTGGTGTCCCCACGGCGCATGGTCTGAATTAGATCAAGAAGGATGATCACTGCCACCTTCTCATTATCTCATTACTGATTTACTGATCTCACCATCAAATCCCGCATCCAGTGCAAAATGAAATAGTTTGAACTGCCTCAATGATTCAATTTCTCACTGGTGTGGAATAAAAAAAGTGTAAGAAAGGTTCCGCTGCCAAATAGGAAAGGAAATAGGATTTAAATAAAATTTAAATAAAATATAAATATTATATATTTACATTCTGGCAGCAAACATCACTTATTATGTTAACAGGAAAAATAATGCAAATCATCAATTATAACATATGTCAAATTGAAGGCAATTAATATTCCTTAAAATGTGACGGCAAATATCCCCAAGCTTGATGATTTGTGTGTGTGTTTGCGTCATTTCAGTGGCTATGCATTTTCCGTGGAAGTATGTGTGCTGGACTCTTTGTGGTGCATGTAGTTTCGTGTGTGTGTGTGTGTGTGTGTGTGTGTGTGTGGTGTTTGTGTGTGATGACAAGTGTAAATGGGAATGTGGGTTCATGGGTCTATGTGTTAGTGCGTACAGATTTGTGTGTGTATGTGAGTCACCTGCGGGTGGATAACTGTGAGTGGTTATGTGTGTGTGCTTGCATATAATCATGTGCTTTGCTGTATGTTTTTCATTGTGTGTGGCTGGGTGTGTGGAACTGTGAGCGTATGTCTGTTTGGAGGCTGTGTGAGAGTAATGTGTGCATGTGTGTGTGTGTGTGTTTATTTGTGAGAGAGATTATTTTGTTGATGTGCATTCCGAGGGGTAAGGGGGGAGTTGAGAGTGAGCGTCTTAATGAGTGTGTGTGTGATTGTTTGTGTAGTTGGACATTGTGAGAGAGGAAGTGTATGTGGGTAGGTGCGTTTGTCTATGCGCTTGTGCGTGCGTGGCTTGTGTGTACATAGAACATAGAACATAGAACATTACAGCACAGAACAGGCCCTCCGGCCTTCGATGTTGCGCCGACCAATATAAAAAGCAATGCCACTCCAAACTAAACCATTCCCTTCTCTTCCATATATTTATCAACTAACGTCTTAAACGCCACCAAACTTGGCGCATCTACAACCGCTGCAGGCAGGGCATTCCACTCCCGAACTACCCTTTGGGTAAAGAACCTGCCTCTGATATCCGTCCTATAACTATCAACCCTTAATTTAAAGCTGTGTCCCCTCGTGCTAGCTTTTTCCATCCTAGGAAAAAGGCTATCACTGTCCACCCTATCTAAACCTCTAATCATCTTATATGTTTCGATCAGTCCCCTCTTAGCCGCCTCCTTTCTAACGAAAACAACCTCAAATCCCTCAGCCTCTCCTCATAAGACCTGCCCTCCATACCAGGCAACATCCTGGTAAACCTCCTCTGTACCCGCTCCAATGCCTCCACATCTTTCTTATAATGTGGGGACCAGAACTGCACACAATACTCCAAGTGTGGCCGCACTCGAGTTTTGTACAGTTGCAACATGACGTTGCGGCTCCGAAATTCAATCCCCCTACCAATAAAAGCCAAGACTCCATATGCCTTCTTAACAACCTTCTCGACTTGACTGCCTACTTTCAGGGATCTATGCACATACACACCAAGATCCTCTGTTCATCTAGACTACTAAGAATCCTACCATTTGCCCTATACTCTACACATTTATTATTTCTGCCATAGTGCATTACCTCACACTTTTTCACATTAAACTCCATTTGCCACCTCTCGGCCCAGCTCTGCAACTTGTCCACGTCACTCTGCAAACTATAACACCCCTCTTCACTATCTACCACTCCACCGACTTTAGTGTCATCTGCAAATTTACTAATCTATCCTTCAATACCCTCATCCAGATCATTTATAAAAATTACAAACAGCAGGGCCCCAAAACAGACCCCTGAGGTACACCACTTGTCACCGAACTCCACGATGAATATCTCCCATCAACCACCACCCTCTGTCTTCTATCTGCTAGCCAATTCCTAACCCAATTAGCTAAATCACCCTATATCCCATACATCTGCATTTTCTGCAGAAGTCTTCCATGGGCCACCTTATCAAACGCCTTACTAAAGTCCATATATACCACATCAACCGCCTTACCCCCATCCACCTCCTTAGTCACTTTTTCAAAAAACTCAATGTGGTTAGTAAGGCACGACCTACCCTTCACAAAACCATGCTGACTATCCCCAATCAATTCATTTCTCTCTAAATAACTATAAATCCTATCCCTAATAATTCTCTCCAATACCTTGCCAACCACAGAAGTAAGACTCACTGGCCTATAATTCCCAGGAAGGTCTCTCTTCCCCTTCTTAAACAATGGGACCACATTCGCCATCCTCCAGTCCTCCGGAACCACACACGTAACCAACGAGGACCTGAAGATCAGAGCCAGAGGCTCTGCAATCTCCTCTCTTGCCTCCCAGAGAATCCTAGGGTAAATCCCGTCCGGCCCAGGGAACTTATCCAACTTCAAACCCTCGAGAATATCTAGCACATCCTCCCTATCTACTTCGATACATTCCAGTTTGCTACCCTGTACCTCAGTGTTCTCCATAACTACATTTACGTCACCCTGCGTGAATACCGAAGATAAATATTTATTCAGTACCTCTCCAATCTCCTCAGGCTCCACGCACAACTTCCCACTGCTGTCTATGACTGGCCCTAATCTTGCCCTAACCAATCTTCTGTTCTAAACATATCTAAAGAAAGCTTTAGGATTCTCCCTAATCCTATCAGCCAAAGTCTTCCCGTGTCCTCTTTTTTTCTCCTCAATTCTCCTCAATTCACTCTTTAGCTCCCTCCTGGCTAATCTATAGCTATCCATTGCACTAACCGAGCCTTCAATCCTCATCCAGACATAAGCCTCCTTTTTCCTTTTAACCAGCAAATCAACTTTTTTCGTACACCAAGGTTCTCTTACACGACCATTTCCTCCTTGCCTGACAGGGACATACTTATCAAGGACTCGCAGCAGCTGCTCCTTAAATAAGCTCCACATTCCAGATGTTCCCAGTCCCTGTAGTTTCCTAGTCCAATCTATGCACCCTAATTCTCTCCTGATGGCCTCATAATTACCCTTCCCCCAGCTATAACTACTGCCCCCAGCTTCATGCTATCCCTATCCATCACTAAGGTGAACGTAACCGAATTGTGGTCACTATCACCAAAATGTTCACTAACTTCCAAGCCTACCCCCTGGTCTGGCTCATTGCCCAGCACCAAATCCAATGTAGCCTCACCTCTAGTTGGCCTATCTACATACTGAGTCAAAAAACCCTCCTGCACACTTTGTACGAAAACTGACCCCTCTAACGAGCTATAGCTATAGCTATTCCAATCAATATTAGTAAAGTTAAAGTCCCCCATAACAATTACCCTATTACTTTCACTCCTGACCAGAATTGACTTTGCAATCCTTTCCTCAACCTCTCTAGAACTTTTAGGAGGTTTATAAAAGACTCCCAACAGGGTGACCTCTCCTTTCCTGTTTCTAATCTCAGCCCATACTACCTCAACAGACAAGTCCTCATCAAACTTCTTCTCTGTCACTGTGATACAGTCTTTGAGTTATAATGCCACTCCTCCCCCCCTTCTACCTCCTTCTCTACTCCGACTAAAGCATTTGAACCCTGGAACCTGCAACATCCATTCTTGTCCCTGCTCTACCCAAGTCTCTGAAACAATGGGCATACACGCGATGGGTCGTGAGAGGACTGCTCTTGGATCTTTTTCGTGAGTATCCCAGTGCTTCACGTCATTAGTGTACGCTTGACCTGGACCATTTGATGGGCAACACGACAGCTCAGTGACTATCGCTGTGCTGTGCAGTTACATGGATTTGGGCCTGTGTCTGTGGGAGTTTGTGCATTCTCCCCGTGCTTGCGTGGGTTTTCTCCGGGAACTCCGTTTTCCTCCCACACCCCAAAGATGTGCTCTTAGGCTAATTGGCAAAAGAGATACTCCCTAAATTGTCTTAAATTTTTTAATCCATAAATCTATAAACATAGACAGGGATCACGGGTAGAGGTGTGAACATTCGGGTGGCGGCGCGTGCTCGTTGGGCCGAAGGGACTGTTTCCCGTGCTGTTTTGTTCTTTGTTCTTTGTTCCAAAGATGATGTTACTAACTGAGGCGCTTCAATAGACTCAAAAACACATTGCAGACATCTCAAAATGGTCATTACGTGTGGTGAGAAAGGGATTCAAGTTGCCTGCATTAATACATTTCATTGTGAGCAGCTTTAGTACGATTGCGACACATGTAATATTCGTTGATACATTCACTGAGAGCTATACAGTCCGATGGGGTTCGATACAATTCTCCCTTCCCTTCGATTCCTTGGCACTCAAATGACTTAGCCAACAACATTCCCCAACTATGTCTCTGCGATAGCTGATGAAATCCCTCAGCCTCAATTGTACATTTCCAATGCTGATTGTGATCATTGTTGTTCCCAGTATGTAACCACTGTTATCTTGTGGCCATGTGCAGTGAATTGACCTCTGTTACTTACTGCGTTTGGCAATTTGACATGTTGAAGTAATGGTGACAGTTTTTCAGTGACCCAAATGTAAATATCGTGAATGATCTCTGCACTTTTGGAAACTTAACTTTGCTGAAGTGAATGCACATGTTCCTTTTCTCAACATACATTTGTTCTGTCTTGCTAAAGCATTGTGTCTGGAGCAACACTTATAGAAGGGATATGATCCTGCCGAGAGTAAATAGTGATATCTTCCTCGCTAAAGTCACCTTGAGGGCAATAAATGATCGAGTGAGACTCTGGGCATGTAGGATGAATCTGTCACGGAAGGCTTACCTCACCACCAGCCATACAAGATCTGATACTTGTTTGAACGCTCTGGTGATAAGGCGTTTTGCATAATGGCTTTGCAAAATATGCTGAGAAAAACATCTGTCAGGAACCAACCGCCCCCCCCCCCCCACTTCTCTGTAGGACCTCTAGGACTTTACATGCACACTAATGCCTGATTGACATATGGTCAGGGTGTTTTTTCTTCAACAAAGTTCCGAGGTGAGTCTCTCCAATATGCTCAGGTTTGATTCAAATTTATCTATTCTCTCCCTCCAGTTGCTAACACATACCCTTATCCCTCCAACTATATCCTTTGGGCTGCCTGATCCAACAGAAAAGGAGTCAAAAGATCGTTCAGTCCAGCCCCAAAGAATATGGCGTGAAATTTGCAATGCTTGACCTCGGCACCTGAGTTTACAATTAAGGCGGGGATTTTCCTATCAGATGGGAGTCTGAAAGTTACATCAGATTCGACTTTATTCCTCTCTCTCCTTTTTATTGGGATTGACATTGATGTAGTAAATCTGAAGTTTTTTTTTTTAACACAACATTTATATACGGTAAATTTTGAAAGATTTTCAAAAATTGCATCAACTGTCCATCGTTCTTTCTTTTAGCATCCCTGTTACATCTGACCAGGGTAAATTAAAGTTCTACATCATTGGGGTGGGTATGATTTGGCTTTGGAAAGGGTTAACTGAACCTGTTTGTTCAGAGAAGGTAAATTAATGAGAACCTCCATGGATTCCAATTGTGCCACTCGAGAGTTTTGGCCTTCAATAAATAAGGGTCTCGTTTCAATGCATTATCCATCAGCAGAGTTGAGGGCAGCGCCCTGCCAGCAAAGGACAACAGCAGTTCCAGAGAGAGAGAGAGAGAGAGGAGAGATGTGTAGAGTAGAATAGATAAGAAGGTACCAATTACTGGTTACATTCCGACAACAGTATACATGAATGTTCCAGCAATGAATCAGAATCTCAGATCAATGGACTGCAATATTCCTGCAATGGAACAGAATCTGAGAAAAATGGACTGCAATGTTCCAGCAATGGAACAGAATCTGAGAGCAATGGACTGGAACGTTACTGCAATGGGCAAGGGTTTATCAGTGGACATTTACAATCTTAACTGGTATCGTTACTGGGGTTTTTCATTAAAACTCTTGGTCTTCCTTGGATTTCAGATAATGGGATACTTTTACTATCCGATCTTAGCTATCATTGGTGTCCCGGGTAAGCCTCGTTTATTCTGTAAATCGGGCCATTCCTATGCCGCGTACAGTAAGACCGAGAATGATTCACACCAGACGACAGATTCTTGGTTGCAAAGGAAACCAACCTTGCCCACACGCCGAGCCTTAACTTCATTATAACTACTCGTGCCTTTTGATCTTGTAACGCATGCTCTGGTCCCTTTGAAATATATCCCCAGCACCGTCAGTTTATCTGAACAGATTGTCTGTTCAGATTGAGACAGATTGCCTCAAATTTGATTTTTAATCCATAGATCTATAAACATAGACAGGGATCACTGGTAGAGGTGGGAACATCGGGGTGGCGGCGCCGGCTCGTTGTTTCAGTCAGAGCCGAGGTGGTGGTAGAAGAGGGGGAGGAGAGGCATTGTTAGTTAAGGACAGCATTACGGTGGCAGAAAAGACGTTTGATGTGGACTTGTCTGCTGAGGTAGTGTGGGCTGAGATTAGAAATAGATAGGCCAACAAGAGGCGAGGCTATATTGGATTTGGTACTGGGTAATGAACCAGACCAGGTGTTAGACTTGGAGGTGGGTAGGCATAGAACATAGAACATAGAACATAGAACATTACAGCACAGAACAGGCCCTTCGGCCTTCGATGTTGCGCCGACCAATATAAAAAGCATTGCCCCTCCAAACTAAACCCTTCCCTTCTCTTCCATATACTTATCAACTAACCTCTTAAACGCCACCAAACTGGCGCATCTACAACTGCTGCAGGCAGGGCATTCCACTCCCGAACCACCCTTTGGGTAAAGAACCTACCTCTGATATCCGTCCTATAACTATCACCCCTTACTTTAAAGCTGTGTCCCCTCGTGCTAGCTTTCTCCATCCTAGGAAAAAGGCTATCACTGTCCACCCTATCTAAACCCCTAATCATCTTATATGTTTCAATAAGGTCTCCTCTTAGCCGCCTTCTTTCTAACGAAAACAACCTCAAATCCCTCATCCTCTCTTCATAAGACCTGCCCTCCATACCAGGCAACATCCTGGTAAACCTCCTCTGTACCCTCTCCAATGCCTCCACATCTTTCTTATAATGCGGGGACCAGAACTGTACACAATACTCCAAGTGCGGCCGCACTAGAGTTTTGTACGTTGCAACATGACGTTGCGGCTCCGAAATTCAATCCCCCTACCAATAAAAGCTAAGACTCCATATGCCTTCTTAACAACCTTCTCAACTTGACTGCCTACTTTCAGGGATCTATGCACATACACTCCAAGATCCCTCTGTTCATCTAGACTACTAAGAATCCTACCATTTGCCCTATACTCTACACATTTATTATTTCTGCCATAGTGCATTACCTCACACTTTTCCACATTAAACTCTATTTGCCACCTCTCGGCCCAGCTCTGCAACTTGTCCAACTCCCTCTGCAAACTATAACACCACTCTTCACTATCTAAAGCACTTTGGTGATAGTGACCACAATTCGGTTACGTTTACCTTAGTGATGGAAAGGGATGGGCACGTACCGAATAACAGTAGTTATAGCTGGGGAAAAGGTAATTATGAGGCTATTAGGAGAGATTTAGGATGCATAGGGTGGAGCAGGAAATTGCAGGGGCTGGGGACATCTGAAATGTGCAGCATATTTAAGGAACAGCTTCTGCATGTCCTTAATGAATATGTACCTGCCAGGCAGGGAGGAAGTGGTCGAGTGAGGGAACCATGGTGTACTAGGGAAGTTGAATCTCTGGTGAAGAGGAAGAAGGAGGCTTATATAATGATGAGACGTGAAGGCTCAGTTAGGGCAATAGAGAGCTATAAATCAGCCAGGAAGGAGCTAAAGAGGGAGTTGAGAAGAGCTAGAAGAGGACACGAGAAGACTTTGGCGGATAGAATTAAGGAGAATCCTAAAGCTTTTTACAGGTATATAAATAATAAAAGATTGGTTAGGGCAAGATTAGGGCCAGTCAGAGATAGCAGTGGGAAGTTGTGCGTGGAGCCTGAGGAGATAGGAGAGACACTGAATGAGTATTTTTCGTCAGTATTCACGCAGGAGAAAGACAATGTTGTCGGGGAGAATACTGCGATACCAGGTTGTAGACTGGGTAAGATTGAGGTTCATAAGGAGGAGGTGTTAGCGAATCTTGAGGGTATGAAAATTGATAAGTCCCCTGGGCCAGATGGGATTTACCCTAGGATTCTCTGGGAGGCTAGAGAGGGGATTGCAGAGCCTTTGGCTTTGATCTTCATGTCGTCGTTGGCTACAGGTATAGTGCCGGACGACTGGAGGATGGCAAATGTTGTCCCTTTGTTCAAAAAGGGGAGTAGGGACCATCATGGAAATTATAGACCGGTAAGCCTGACTTCTGTTGTGGGCAAGGTCTTGGAAGGAATTGTAAGGGATAGGATTTATAAGCATCGAGAGAGCAATAAATTGATTAGGGATAGTCAGCACGGTTTTGTGAAGGGTAGGTCGTGCCTCACAAACCTTATTGAGTTTTTTGAGGAGGTGACCAAAGAGGTAGATAAGGGTAAGGCAGTTGATGTAGTGCATATGGATTTTAGCAAAGCGTTTGATAAGGTTCCCCATGTTAGGCTACTGCAGAACGTGCAGATGCATGGGATTGAAGGTGATTTAGCAGTTTGGATTAGGAATTGGCTAGCTGATAGAAGACAGAGGGTGGTGGTTGATGGGAAATATTCAACCGAGAGTGCAGTTACAAGTGGTGTATCTCAAGGATCTGTTTTAGGGCCACTGCTGTTTGTCATTTTTATAAATGACCTAGATGAGGTGTAAAGGGTTGGATTAGTAAATTTGCTGACGATACCAAAGTGGGGGGAGTTGTAGATAGCGAGGATGGATGTTACAGTTTGCAGAGGGACATAGATAGGTTGCAGAGCTGGGACGTGAGGTGGCAAATGGAATTCAATACGGATAAGTGTGAGGTGATTCACTTTGGTAGGAATAACAGGCATATGAATGATAGGGTTAATAGTGTTGTCGAGCAGAGGGATCTTGGTGTACAAGTACATAGCTCTTTGAAAGTTGGCACCCAGGTTGATAAAGTTGTTAAGAACGCGTACTGTGTGTTAGCTTTTATTGGTAGAGGGATTTAATTTAGGAGCCGTGAGGTTATGTTACAACTGTACAAATCTCTGGTGCGGCTGCACTTGGAGTATTGCGTACAGTTCTGGTCGCCGCATTATAAGAAAGATGTGGAAGCATTGGAAAGGGTGCAGAGGAGGTTTACTAAGATGTTGCCTGGTATGGTGGGAAGGCCTTATGAGGAAAGGCTGAGGGACATGAGGTTATTTTCATTAGAGAGAAGAAGGTTAAGCGGTGACCTAATTGAGGCGTATAAGATGATCAAGGGATTGGATAGGGTGGATAGTGAGAGCCTTTTTCCTCGGATGGTGATGTCCAACACGAGGGGTCATAACTTTAAATTAAGACGTGGTAGTTATAGGACGGATGTCAAAGGCAGGTTCTTTACAAAGAGAGTGGTGAGAGCGTGGAATGCCCTGCCTGCAGCAGTTGTGGGCTCGCCGACTTTGGGTGCATTCAAATGTTCGGTGGATAGGCATATGGATGATATTGGAATAGTTTAGGTTAGAGGGTCCACTGGCCGTCGCAACATCGAGGGCCGAAGGGCCTGTACTGCGCTGTAATGTTCTATGTTCTATGAAGGGCCTGTTTCCCATGCTGTTTTGTTCTTTGTTCTTTGTTCTACAGATGAAGGGGACATGGAACCGATTCGTCCAGTTACCAAAGAACATGACCTCGCTCTCGCCTAGATTTACCTTGGCACTTTTATTTTATTCTTATGGCGGGCTTTTCCTATCAGTAATGTGAGAAGCAGTGTTGTGGTGTTACAAGAGGTCATTCCTTTCAGTCATTGTTATCGGAACTAACACTTGATAGAGCACATCTCCTGTCCTGTAATACAATTTCAAAGTCCCACAATTCTTTAAACGTGTAAAAAATAATTGCACTCACTGTCCATCATTTCTTCCTTTAGCACCCTGTTACATCTGACCAGGAACAGTAACATTTCTACTTCATTGCAATAGATATAAATTGTGTTTAAAGGGGTTTAACTGAACATGTTTGTTCAGTGACAGATAGCTCATGAGAGAATCCATGGATCCCAACTGTGTCACTGGAAGGTTTCAGTGACCCTCTTATAAGCATCCTCTTATATTAATAAAAAACTCGTTTTGATGTGGCGTCCCATAGTGTGTGCAGCAGCAGTGTCTCCAGAGAGAGTGAGATGGGAGGTCAGAACCGTAACAATGTTCCAATGATTGGTCAAAATCTGAGAAAAATGGACTGGAATGTTGCATCAATGGACGAGGAATTTATGACTGTTACTAACCGTTTTTATTAGATACATGATTGAGTTGTATCATTAAAATTCTTGGTCTGCTTTGGACTTGAATGTTTCTCCATCCGATCTTTGCTATCTCTGGTATCCGGGTTAAGTATCACTTTCAACGTAGTCATGATGTAAACAGTTTTAACTCAATTATCGCTCTTGAAATTTATTTTCTTCATGGAGGTCGGTCACCAGTGGAGTGCCCCAGGGATCTGTTCCAGGACCCTTGCTGTTTGTCATTTTCATAAATGACCTGGATGAGGAAGTGGAGGGATGGGTGTGTAAGTTCGCCGATGACACGAAGGTCGGTGGTGTTGTGGATGGGCTGGAGGGATGTCAGAAGTTGCAGCATGACATCGACAGGATGCAAGACTGGGCGGAGAAGTGGCAGGTGGACTTCAACGCGGATAAATGTTTTGTGGTCCATTTTGGCAGATCCAACGGGATGAATGAGTACACTATGAAAGGTCGGAGTGTTAGCTGTGTGGGAGAGCAGAGGGATCTTGGGATCCGGGTCCATAAGACTCACAAATCGGCCTCCCAGGTGGAGGATGTGGTTAAGAAAGCTTACGGTGTACTGGCCTTCATTCATCATGAAATTGAGTTCAGGAGTCAGGAGGTAATGCTGCAGCTTCATAGGACCCTTGTCAGACCACAATTGGAGTACTGTGCGCAGTTCTGGTCGCCTCACTATAGGAAGGACGTGGAAGCTATTGAAAGGGTGCAGAGGAGATTTACAAGGATGTTGCCTGGGTTGGGAGGCATGCCTTATGAAGACAGGTTGAGGGAGCTGGGACTGTTCTCCCTGGAGAGACGAAGGTTGAGAGGCGACCTGATAGAGGTTTACAAGATGTTGGGAGGAAAAGATAGGGTGTACTCTCAGAGAATATTTCCCAGGGCTGAAATGGTCGCGACGAGAGAGCACAGATTTAAGGTGCAGGGAAGCAAGTACAGAGGGGATGCGAGGGGAAAGTTTTTCACTCAGTGTGTGGTGAGTGAATGGAATCGGCTGCCGTCGGTGGTAGTCGAGGCGAACTCGCTGGGGTCTTTTAAAAGACTTCTGGATGAGTATATAGGATCCAATGTGATTGGGGGTTTTAGATAAGTCTATGGCTGGGTAGATTTTGACATGTTCGGCACAACTTGTGGGCCGAAGGCCTGTTTGTGCTGTAGTGTTCTATGTTCTATGTTCTCTGTGCTGCTCATTGCCCAAATTATTTCTCCAAATATTAACCAAAAACTGCAACTGAATCATTGATCTTGTAATGTGTAAAATCTTCTGATGGGCAGTTTGTGCATAGCTGACTTGCCGACGCCTTCCACTCTGTCGGAGTTCTAATTGCTCTCAGACTAAATTCTTTGAGAAGAATATCAAAGAAATTTCACAATTATGAACGACTGTGAAATCTTTGCTGTTCATGCCCCTATCTAATTTTCACTGGGATGGGAGAATTATTCCGTTCGCCCTCTCTTCCATTCAGATGAATTTGGCTGCATTAGTAAACAGAATCAATAACAGAATATAATCAATATACGTGGGCAGCACATTTGTCATGAATTGTTATTTTATCGAGTGATAAATCCTGGCTATGCTATATAAATGCATTTCCTGGTTTCATTTACAATGAAAACTTCCAAGGAACATAGATTGATGAATTAAAGAGTATTAATGATATCATCAGTATCCATTCATATATTCTGGCCTTGCCGCTTCCTGCCAGTGCTGGAAGTCCTCTGGTGTTCTGGAAACATTTCCTGCACCATTTGATCATCCCCACAATCCCTGCTGCCTGTTCCAAATATCGACTAACGGGTGAACCTTGTACCGAAATGGAGCCCACAGAAGCAGCAAGACCAAGCAGGAGAAGGGAACAGTCTAATTCTCTCGCAAAATTATTCGGGATTAAGCAGGATATGTAACCTGGGCTGATCCATCTCCTCGAACATGAACCAGCCGAAATTCGGTAAATATCAGAAGCAGGAATTATTTACTGATAGGTGCACTCTAATCAAGAGACATTGATGTCAGAGTTAATGTCAGTAATATATACTCTACCCACGAGGTCTTTATTATTTTGCTCAACTTGGATCTTTATCTGAATACAGGAGGTCCTATTCCGTGTGTGTTTTTTGCTCCAGTGCATTACACTCCTTTTAAAGATTGTTTTTATTGAATTGAAATGACTACCGGCTGCAGATTTCCCTGTCACTGATACAATAGTCGGCATGCAGTACAAGATCTTGCAGCACATCTTGAAATCGCAACATGTTGTAAATCAAGATGTTAACTTTTCTTCCTGCCTGATCAATATTTTTCCTTTACATATTTTATTTCCCTCACAGTTAACGTGCTGATGATTGTTGTACTCTCGCTGAAAAATTGTGGTCTCTCCAGATGTGTCACATTGTACCTGCTGGCCATGGGATCGACGGATTTGCTGCTTGTTATTGTTGACCTGATACTAAGGCAAATTCTGTTTGTGTTCAAGGATAATCTTTCATTCATGTATTTCAGCCCTGTCTGCAAGTACCACGCTATCGTGATTTATGCTGTCAGAGACTGCTCCGTTTGGTTCACTGTCGCCTTTACATTTGACAGGTTTGTGGCAATTTCTTGCCAAAAGCTGAGAAGTAAGTATTGCATCGAGAAAACTGCAGCCACTGTTATGGGAACAGTGACAGTGCTGAGCATTGCAAAAAACATTTTCTGGTATTTCATGTTCAGAGATGGCTATGTGATGAACAATTCATCTCGGTTATGTCACACAAGTTATGAAGTACTGAAATCTCCAATCTGGGCCATGATAGAATTCATTCACTACTTCACAACACCGTTTATCCAATTTATTCTCATTCTGTCGCTCAATGTTTTAACCATTCGGCACGTTCTTGTGAGCAGTCGAGCCCGCAGGAGGCTCCGAGCTCACAAAGATGGGAAGAGTCCCAATGATCCAGAAATGGAGAGTCGAAGAAAGTCCATGATATTACTTTTTGTTATCTCTGGGAATTTCATTCTATTGTGGGCACTCTACCTGATCGAAGTTATATGGACTCAATTGTGGTGGGTAAACATGAAATTTGAAGATCCAATTGCAATCTTAGGAGAAATAGGATACATGCTACAGAAGCTAAGTTACTGTACAAATACCTGCATTTATGCTGTGACACAGACTAAGTTCAGAGAATAGTTGAAGATCGTGATTAAATATCCCTTTGCACAGATTGCAAAATTAATTGCCTGACGTGAACTGAAGAGGTTCCTGATTCAATGTAGAAGATATCCAGCTGCTTCATCAATGGATGCCCCATCATTGTCAGGTCGAAAGTCGGATGTTTGTAGATAATTTCACAAAGTTCAATCATTCATGATTCTTTGGAGACTGAAGGAGTTTGTTTCCATTTTCACCGAGTCCTGGACAGCAGACAATTGGACCTGGTAAGCATTAACATTTAGTCACCAAGTCCTTGGCCAGAAATGTCCCAGCAAGAGTGAATCTGAATACTGACAGAGATATCCAAAGTCAAAATCAAGCAGAATACCCCACAACGTCCTGTACCAGTTTTACAGACCAGATATTGAACTGGGCTTTCTTGTAAAATTGTCGGCGACAAATTCAGATCAACTGATCCTGGGAAATGTAACCTACCTTCTGACTCCTCTAGCTCCGTCCATCATTGACAATGCATAAATCAGGATCACGAAGGTATCATCTCCACTTGCCTGTGTGGGTTTAGCTCCAAAACACTCACGAAGCTTGACACCACACAAGACAAAGCAGTCCCATTGGATCAACGCACGAATACAGGCACCCAGTCCTCCAACCGACTGTGGTAGCGTTGTACAGCATTTGCAAGATGCACTGCAGTGGTTCATCAAGACCCCCTCGCAACACCCTCGAGCCTCGTACCTCTACCATCTGGGATGACAAGGGACAGCAGACCCAGGCTAATGTGGACAAATGTGGTAAATGGATCACGATCTTTGGAAGTTCTCCTCGAGCCACTCAGCATCCTGATTTGCAGATATGTTCCCGTTTCCTGATGATCGCAGAGCCAAAATGCTGCAACTCCCATTTTCAGAACAATCCGGTTGTTCCCACAGCACATGGACTGAATTAGATCAAGAAGGGTGATCACCACCATCTTTTCAATCACAGTTACGGATTTTGAGCAATTATTGATCTCACATCAAATCCACGCCCAGTGCAAAATGAAATTGTTTAAACAGCCTCAATGATTCAATTTCCCACTGGTGTGAAAGAAAAAAAATTGTAATAAAGGTTACCCTGCCAAATGAGGAAAGAAATAAGATTTCTTTAGAGAATTGCTAAAGCTGTGCAGTTGTTTCAAAAGGATAGTAGAGATAACCCTGGGAATTATAGGGCGGTGAGATTGACGTCAGTGGTAGGGAAGCTGTTGGAGGGGATTCTTAGAGAAAGGATGTATAGGCACTTAGAGCGTTGCGATCTGATTAGGGATACGCAGCATGGATTTGATAAGGGGAGGTCGTGCCTTACAAATCTGGTAAATTCTTTTGAGGAGGTGACGAAAACGGTAGACGAAGGGCGTGCCGTTGATGTCATCTGTATGGCTTTTAGTAAGGTGTTGGACAAAGTCCCTCTGGGAGATTAGTCAAGGCTCATGGCATAAAGGACAGGTAGATAGATGGATAAGTAACTGGCTTGATAATGGGAGACAGAGAGTACTAGTGGAAGGGTGTTTTTCTAGCTGGAGGTCGGTCACTAGTGGTACAAAGAACAAAGAAAAAAGAACAACACAGCACGAGAAACAGGCCCTTCGGCCCAACGAGCCCGCGCTGCCGTCTTAACGTCTTTATGACATAACCACGACCTTAGGCTATGCCTATTGTGGAAGATTCCCATATAGGGACAATTTGTTACCCAATCAGGATAAGAGCACATTTTTGGGACGTGGGAGGAAACCGGAGCACCCGGAGAAAACCCACGCAACTCCCCGTGGGGGAGAACGCGCAAACTCCCGCAGACACAGGCCCAAATCCATGTGTCTGCACAGAAACAGCGATAGTCTCTGAGCTGTCGCGTTGCCCATCAGGTGTGCCACAGGGCTCGGTACTGGGACCTCTTCTATTTGTAATATATATAAATGACTGGGAAGAGGGAGTAAGTGGGATGATCAGCAAGTTTGCAGACGATACAAAGATGGCTGGACATGCGGATAGTGAGGAGCATTGTCAGGCGATGCAGCAGGACATAGGTCGGCTGGTAGCTTGGGAAGGCAGATGGCAGATAAATGTGAGGTGATGCATTTCGGGAGAAAGAATGTAGGGGGGAGGTATATGATAAAGGGTGGATCTATTAAGAGTATAGAAACGCAGAGAGACCTGGGGGTGCAAGTGAACAAGTCTCTGAAGGTGGCAGAGGAAGTGGAGAAGGTTGCACAGAAAGCATGTAGTATGTTAGCCTTTATAGGAAGGGGTATAGAGTACAAGAGCTGGCCTTTAATGTTGCAGATGTATAAAACGTTGGTTAGACCTCATTTGGAATACTGCGTCCAGTTCTGGTCGTCCTACTACCGGAAGGACGTGGAGACTCTGGAGAGAGTGCAGAGGATATTTAATAGGGTGCTGCCTGGTATGGAAGGTCTGAGTTACGAGGGAAGATTAGACAATTTGGGACTGTTTTCCTTAGAAAGATGTAGACTTAGAGGAGATCTATAGAGGTGCACAAGACTATGAGCGGTATAGATAAAGTAAACGAGGTTAAGCTTTTTCCTTGGATGGACTCGAACAGCCGAGGGGAGGGGTCACGGCCTTAGGGTGAGGGAAGTAAGGTATAACTTGTATGCTCGAGGGAGTTTTTTTCACACAGAGGCTGGTGGGGTTAAGGAATGCGCTCCCAAGTAAAGTGGTGGAGGCAGGTACTCTGGAGTTATTTAAGAAATACTTGTATGGGCACATGACCATAATGGGAATGGAGGGGTATAGAAAACTGATTTAAAATAGGGGTCATGAGCCTTGGGAGTTCCTGGGGAGTGTGTAAATAGATGATGATATTGATGTACTTGTTTTTATCCTGCAGGTGCTTTGGTCAACCTTGTTGTCTAACGAGGGGGATACACGTGATGGGTCGTGAGAGGGCTGCTCTTGGATCTTTTTCGAGAGTATCCTAGTGCTTCACGTCGTTAGTTTAAGCTTGACCTGGACCATTTGATGGGCAACACGACAACTCAGTGACTAAAGGTGTGCTGTGCAGATACATGGATTTGGGCCTGTGTTTGTGGGAGTTTGTGCATTCTCCCGGTGCTTGCGTGGGTTTTCACCGGTGGTCCGGTTTCCTCCCACATCCCAAAACTGTGCTCTTAGGCTAATTGGCAAAACAAATTCTCCCTGAATTGTCTCAAAGTTGGTTTTTAATCCATAGATCTATGAACATGGACAGGGATCGGCGGTAGAGGTGGGAGCATCGGGGTGGCGGCGCGGGCTCGTTGGGCCGAAGGGCCTGTTTCCCGTGCTGTTTTGCTCTTTGTTCTTTCATCTTTGTTCTTTGTATTTCAATAAAATTTCACAGCATTATAATTTTAAATTCTGGGCGCAAACATCACTTATTATGTTAACAGGAAAAAGAAAGCAAATCGTCAACTATAATATATTTCAAATTGGAGACAGTTAACATTATTTAAAATGTGAGGGCAAATATCACCAAGCTTGATGGTTGGAGTGTGTGTGTGTGTGTTTTTGTACGGGTGCTTGCATTTCAGTGGCTGTGATTTTTCGGTGGAACTATAGATGCTGGCCTCTTTGTGATGCATGTTTTTCGTGTGTGTGTGTGTGTGTGTGTGTGTGTGTGGGTGGGTGTGTGTGTGTGTCAGATGGCATGTGTAAGTGGGAGTGTTTTTGTGTCCGGACATGTGTTGATCAATGATTCTGTGTATTCGTGCGTACAGGTTTGTGTGCGTATGTGGGGGTACTCACCTGCGGGTGGGTATCTGTGGGTGTCTACGTGTGTATCATTCCATATGAGCATATATGCTTTGCTGTATGTTTTTCATTGTGTGTGGTTGGGTGTGTGCGCTCTGTGAGTGCATGCATGTTTGGGGAGTGTGTGGGATTAGTACGTCTGTGTAGATATGTGTGGTGTTTGCATGTGACCGTTGTATGTGGCTGTGTGTGTTTGGTGGACGCGTATACGTGTGAAGTGTGCATTTTGAACGTGAAATTATGTGCATGTGTATGTGTGTAAGCGTGTAGCGGCGTGTGCGTTTTTTTTTGATTGTGTGGCTGTTTTGAAGGTGTTTATGACTTTTCATTTTGTTATTATGGACTTGTGTGTGGTTTGTGAGTATGGAGGTTGTGTCCTTTTTTTTGTCCATGTTTTTGTGTGTTTAAATGTGTGTGTGTGTGTGTGTGTGTGTGTGTGTGTGTGTGTGTGTGTGAGTGTGTGTGTGTGTGTGTGTGTGTGTGTGTGAGTGTGATTATTTTTGTTCATGTGTAGGCTGTGCATTGTTGAGGCATGGGACAGTTGAGATTGAGCGTCTTAGTATGTGTGTGTGAGCGTGTTTGTGTGGTTGGACACTGTGAGAGTGGAGGTTTATGTGGAGATATGTGTGCTTTTGGAGACCAGAACACGTCATTCGCCTGACGAAGGCCACAGAGGCCGAAAGCTCGCAGATTTACTGTCAAATAAATCGGTTGGATTTAAAATTGGTGTTGCCAGAGTTAACTATAGATAAACAGGCTCTCGCTTTTTCCCAGGGTGAACTCTAATACCACGACGGGTCACGGGCTTAGGGTGAGGGGGGTAAGGTATAATTTGGATGCTAGAGGGAGTTTTTCACACAGAGGGTGGTGGGGGTATGGAATGCGCTGCCAAGTAAAATGGTGGAAGCAGGTACTCTGAGTTATTTAAGAAATACTTAGATGGGCAAATGAACAGAATGGGAATAGAGGGATATAGAAAACTGATTTAAAATACGGATCATGAGCCTTGGGAGTCCCTGGGAAGTGTCTAAATAGATGATGATATTGATGTACTTGTTTTTATTCGACAGGTGATTTGGTCCACCTTCTTTTCTAACAAGGGGCATACACGCAATGAGTTGTGAGAGGGCTGCTCTTGGATTTTTTTCGAGAGTATCCTAGTGCTTCACGTCGTTAGTGTACACTTGACATGGACCATTGCATGGGCAACACGACAGCTGAGTGACTATCGCTGTGCTGTGCAGATACATGGATTTGGGCCTGTGTCTGCGGGAGTTTGCGCATTCTCCCAGTGCTTGCGTGGGTTTTCTCTGTTTGCTCCGGTTTCCTCCCAAATCCCAAAGATGTGTTCTTAGTGCTAATTGGCAAAACAAATTCTCTCTAAATTGTCTCGAATTCGGTTTTTAATCCATAGATCTATAAACATAGACAGGGATTATGGGTAGATGTGGGAACATCGGGGAGGCGGCGCGGGTTCGTTGGGCCGAGGTGCCTGTTTCCCATGCTGTTTTGTTCTTTGTTCTTTGCTCTATCTTCATAGAGTATACCTGCCAATCCAGGCAACATCCTTGTGAATTTTCTTTGCGCCCTTTCAATAGCTTCCACATCCTTCCTGCAGGGAGGCGTACAGAACTGCACACAGTACTCCAAGTGGGGTCTGACAAGGGTCTTATAAATTGCAGCATTACCTCCCGACTCCGAAACTGAATCCTCGATTAATTTCGGCCAGTGCAAATGACGCCTTCCTAACCACATCCTCTACCGGCGAGGCTGATTTAAGAGTCCAATGGACGCGGACCCCAAGATCCTTCTGCTCCTTAACACTGCTAAGACTCCGACCCTTGATGTTGTATCAAGAAGTGCCAAGAAAATCGTCCCTCTCTCGGCCTTTCTACAGACATGGGAGTGGCATTGCAGGCAGTGGTTGGAAAGAACAAAGAACAACAAAGAACAAAACAGCACCGGAAACAGGCCCTTCGGCCAAACAAGCACGCGCCGCCACCTTGATGTTCCTATTTCTACCCATGATCCCGGTCTATGTTTATAGAACGATGCATGGGAACCAAATTTGCGAAACAATTTAGGGAGAAATTGTTTTTGCCAGTCAGCCTGAGAGCACATCTTAAGGGTGTGGGAGCAAGCCGGAACCCCCGGAGAAAACCCACGCAAGCACAGGGAGAATGTGCAAACTCCCACAGACACAGGTCCAAATCCATGTATCTGCACAGCACAACGATAGTCACTGAGCTGTCGTGTGGGCCATCAAATGGTCCAGATCAAGCGTACACTAACAACGTGAACTACGAGGATACTGTCGAAAAAAATCCAAGAGCAGCCCTCTCACGACCCATCACGTGCATGCCCCTTGTGGGACAGCAAGGCGGACCAAAGTACTGTCGGATAAACAGAAACGCATCAATATCGTTCACAGTTTACACACTTCCCAGGAACTCCCAAGGCTCATGATGCCTATTTGAAATCAGTTTTCTCTACCCCTCCATTCCCATTCTGTTCATGTGCCCATCTCGGTATGTCTGAAATATTTCGGAGTACCTGACTCCACCACTTGGCAGTGCCTTCCATACCCCCACCACTCTGTGTGCGAGAAAAAAAACTCCTTCTAGCATTCAAGTTATACCTTACCCACCTCACCCTAAGCCCGTGACCCCTCGTGATATTTGAGTCCATTCTAGGAAAAAGCGTAAGCCTGTTTACGCTTAAGAAAGATGTGGAGGCATTGGAGAGGGTACAGAGGAGGTTTACTAGGATGTTGCCTGGTATGGAGGGCAGGTCCTATGAAGAGAGGTTGAAGGATTTGAGGTTGTTTTCGTTAGAAAGGAGGCGGCTAAGGGGGGATCTTATTGAAGCATATAAGATAATTAGAGGTTTAGATAGGGTGGACAGTGATAGCCTTTTTCCTAGGATGGAGAAAGCTAGCACGAGGGGACACAACTTTAAATTAAGGGGTATGAGTTATAGGACGGATATCAGAGGTAGGTTCTTTACTCAAGAGTGATTAGGGAGTGGAATGCCCTGCCTGCAGCTGTTGTAGATGCGCCAAGTTTGGTGGCGTTTAAGAGGTTAGTTGATAAGTATATGGATGAGAAGGGAATGGTTTAGTTAGGAGGGGCATTGCTTTTTATTTTGGTCGGCACAACATCGAAGGCCGAAGGGCCTGTTCTGTGCTGTATTGTTCTATGTTCTATGTTCTATGTAAAAATTGCGACATCCTGCCAAGCATCATTATATATAGTGCACAAAGCATCATTATATATAGTGCACATTTTCATTTGCGTAGTATGCTCAGTGGTGGATATGGTGCAAATCAATAAACTGGTTTGTCTTGGATTGTGCCGTTTATCGTATATTATTGGAGCATCACTCATCTGGGCATCAAATTCGGGTACAAAACTGCAGTGAATCTGAGCAGTAAATTCCAGAATTGAGAAACTCAGAATAGAGTTAGGCACACTCACTTCTGAGTGATGTGAACGATGTCATTGGAAGAAAAATGTATCATGAAATTATTAAGAATGGGCAGACAGTAGCCCACAGCTCTTTGTCAGAATCAGTGCTCCAGGTTTCCATTCTTCATGCAGAATGACCTAGAGCATTTTGCATTTCAAATTGTGCGCTGAGATTTTGTTTTCATCACGGCAAGGAATTTGCAGTATTGCTTAATCGTCTTGTTTTTTTTTCAGCGACTGTTTTCTGGTAAGAAGTTTAGTAACTCGGCCAATCCCGCTGAGTATAAAGGGGGAAATAAACATTTTAACCGAATTGGAACCCACAAAAAAACTGTATTCAGGGAGATTACCTGCTCTACTAAGAGTTCGAACACCAGGAAATGGGAAGTTGCAACATTCAACTGAATATATATATATATTTTCTTTCTGCTGCAAGAGCATTATTTATTCGTGAATTATAGCACATAGAACAGAGAATATTACAGCGCAGAACACGCCCTTCGGCTTTCGATGTTGCACCGACCAATTATGAAAAAAGCAATGACCCTCCAAACTAAACCATTCCCTTCTCGTCCTTAAACTTATCTACTAACCTCTTAAACGCCACCAAACTTGGCGCATCTACAACTGCTGCAGGCAGGGCATTGCATACCCTAACCACCCTTTGGGTAAAGAACCTACCTCTGATATCCGTCCTATAACTATCACCCCTTAATTTAAAGCTATGTCCCCTTGTGCTAGCTTTCTCCATCCTCGGAAAAAGGCTATCACTGTCCACCCTATCTAAACATCTAATCATCTTACATGTTTCGATAAGGTCTCCTCTTAGCCGCCTTCTTTCTAATGAAAACAACCTCAAATCCCTCAGCCTCTCCTCATAAGACCTGCTCTCCATACCTGGCAACATCCTGGTAAACCTCCTCTGTACCCTCTCCAATGCCTCGACATCTTTCTTATAATGTGGGGACCAGAACTGCACACAATACTCCAAGTGCGGCCGCACTAGAGTTTTGTACATTTGCAACATGACGTTGCGGCTCCGAAATTCAATTCTCCTACCAATAAAAGCTAAGACTCCATATGCCTTCTTAACAGCCTTATCGACTTGATTGCCAACTTTCAGGGATCTATGCACATATGCACCAAGATCCCTCTGTTCATCAAAACTATTAACAGTCCTTATATGATAGAACATTTCACACATTGCGATGTTTCCCTCATAGAAATTAAAATTAAATTCAAGTTTTCGACGGAGGAAAAGATTGTGAACAAACCAGATAGTATGCTAGCCTTTGTAGGAAGGGATATAGAGTACAAGAGCTGGCCTTTTATGTTGCAGTTGTATGAAACGTTGTTAGACCTCATTTGGAATACTGCATCCAGTTCTGGTCGCCTTATAGGTACGTGGAGACTCTGGAGAGAGTGCAGAGGAGGTTTACCAGAATGCTGCCTGGTATGGAAGGTCTGAGTTACGAGGAGAGATTAGGCAAATTGGAACTGTTTTCCTTCGAAAGACGTAGACTTAGAGGAGATCTGATAGCGGTGTACAAGATTTTGAAGGGGTTAGATAGAGTAAACAGGGTTAACCTTTTTCCTAGGATGGACTCAAATAGCACGAGAGGTCACGGGCTTAGGGTGAGGGGGTAAGGTATAATTTGGATGCTAGAGAGAGTTTTTTCACACAGAGGGTGGTGGGGGTATGGAGTGTGCTGCCAAGTAAAGTGGTGGAGGCAGGTACTCTGGAGTTATTTAAGATATACTTAGGTGGGCACATGAAAAGTATGGGAATGGAGGGACATAGAAAACTGATTTAAAATACGCATCATGAGCATTGGGTGTCCCTGGGAAGTGTGTAATTAGATGATGATATTGATGTACTTGTTTCTATCCAACAGGTGCTTTGATCCACCTTGTTGTCTAACAATGGGCATACACGCGATTGGCCGTGAGAGGACTGCTCTTGGATTTTTTTCTAGAGTATCCCAGTGCTTCACGTCGTGAGTGTATGCTTGACCTGGACCATTTGATGGGCAACACGACAGCTCAGTGACTATCGCTGTGCTGTGCAGATACATGGATTTGGGCCTGTGTCTGTGGGAGTTGGTGCATTCTCCCCGTGTTTGCATGGGTTTTCTCCGCGTGCTCCGTTTTCCTCCCACATCCCAAAGATGTGCTCTTAGGCTAATTGGCAAAAGAGATTCTCCCAAAATTGTCTCAAATTTGTTTTTTAATCCATAGATCTATAAACGTAGACAGGGATCACGGCTTGATCTGGGAACATCGGGGTGGCGGTGCGGCTACGTTGGGCCGATGGGCCTGTTTCCTGTGCTATTTTGTTCTTTGTTCTTTGTTCTATATTTGATGTTACGCACTGAGGCGCTTCAATAGACTCAAAAGCACATTGCAGACATTTCAAAATGGTCATTACGTGTGGTGAGAAAGGGATTCAAGTTGCTTGCATTAATACATTTCATTGTGAGCAACTTTAATACGATTGTGACACGTGTAATATTCGTTAGTACATTCACTGAGAGCCATACGGACCGAGAGGGTTCGATACAATTCTCCCTTCCCTTCGATTCCTTGGCACTGAAAGGACTTAGCCAACAACATTCCCCAACTACGTCTCTGATAAGGCTGATGAAAGCCCTCAATCTCAATTGTACATTTCCAATGCTGATTGTGATTATTGGTGTTCCCAGTAATTAACCATTGTTATCCTTTGGCCATGTGTAGTGAATTGACCTCTGGTTTACTTACTGGGTTTGGTAATTTGACATGTTGAAGTAACGGTGACAGTTTTTCAGTGACCGAAACGTAAATATCGTGAATGATCTCTGCACCTTTAGTAAATTAACTTTGATGAAATGAATATATATGTTCCTTTTCTCCACACACATGTGCTCTGTCTTTCTAAAGCATTGTGTCTGGAGCAACGCTTACAGAAGATCTTGCCGAGAGACGAAATTGATCTCTTCCTCACTAAAGTCACCTTGAGGGCAATAAATGATCGAGTGAGACTCTGGGCATGTAGGATGAATCAGACACGGAAGGCTTACCTTACCACCAGCCATACAAGATCTGATACTTGTTTGAATGCTCTGGTGATAAGGCGTTTTGCATAATGGCTATGCATAATATGCTGAGAAAAACATCTGTCAGGAACCAACCGCACCCCCTCTCCCTTCTCCGTTGGGCCTCTAGGACTTGACGTGCAAACTAATGACTGATTGACACATGGTCAAAGGTGTTTTTCTGCAACAACGTTTCGAGAAGAGTCTCTCCAATATGCTCAGGTTTGATTCAAATTTATCTATTCTCTCCCTCCAGTTCCGAACACATACTCTTATCCCTCCAACTATATCCTTTGGGCTGCCTGATCCAACAGAAAAGGAGTCAAAAGATCGGTCAGTCCAGCCCCAAAGAATATGGCGTGAAATTTGCAACGCTTGACCTCGGCACCTGAGTTTACAATTAAGGCGGGGATTTTCCTATCAGATGGGAGTCTGAAAGTTACGTCAGATTCAAGTTTATTCCTCTCTCTCCTTTTTATTGGGATTGACATTGATGTAGTTTATCTGAAGTTTTTTTTAACACAACATTTATATGCAGTAAATATTGAAAGATTTTCAAAAATTGCATCAACTGTCGGTATGATGTGGCTTTGGAAAGGGTTAACTGAACCTGTTTGTTCAGAGAAGGTTAATTAATGAGAGCCTCCCTGGATTCCAATTGTGCCACTCGAGAGTTTTGCCCTTCAATAAATAAGGGTCTCGTTTCAATGCGTTATCCACCAGTACAGTTGAGAGCAGCGCCCAGCCAGGAAAGGACAACAGCAGCTCCAGAGAGAGAGAGAGGAGAGATGTGTAGAGTAGAATAGATAAGAAGGTACCAATTATTGGTTACATTCCGACAACAGTATAGATGAATGTTCCATCTATACTGTCAGAATCTATACTGAATCAGAATCTCGGAACAATGGACTGCAATATTCCAGCAATGGAACAGAATCTGAGAAAAATGAACTGCAATATTCCAGCAATGGAACAGAATCTGAGAAAAATGAACTGCAATATTCCAGCGATGGAACAGAATCTGACAGCAATGGACTGGAACGTTACTGCAATGGACAGGGATTTATCAGAGGACATTTACAATCTTAATTGGTATCGTTACTGGGGTTTTTCATTAAAATTCTTGGTCTTCCTTGGATTTCAGATAATGGGATACTTTTACTATCCGATCTTAGCTTTCATTGGTGTCCCGGGTAAGCCTCGTTTATTCTGTAAATCGGGCCATTCCTATGCCGCGTACAGTAAGACCGAGAATGATTCACACCAGACGACAGATTCTTGGTTGTAAAGGAAAAGGCTGCCTTGCCCACACGCCGAGCCTTTACTTCATTATAACTACTCGTGCCTTTTGATCTTGTAACGCATGCTCTGGTCCCTTTGAAATATATCCCCAGCACCGTCAGTTTATCTGAACAGATTGTCTGTTCAGATTGAGACAGATTGCCTCAAATTTGATTTTTAATCCATAGATCTATAAACATAGACAGGGATCACGGGTAGAGGTGGGAATATCGGGGTGGCGGCGCGGGCTCGATGGGCCGAATGGCCTGTTTCCCGTGTTGTTTTGTTCTTTGTTCTTTGTTCTACAGGTGAAGGGGACATAGAACCGATTCGTCCAGTTACCAAAGAACATGACCTCGCTCTCGCCTAGATTTACCTTGGAACTTTTATTTTATTCTTATGGCGGGCTTTTCCTGTCAGTAATGTGAGAATCAGTGTTGTGGTGTTACAAGAGGTCATTCCTTTCAGTCCTTGTTGTCAGAACTAACACTTGTTAGAGTACATGCTTATGTACTTATGAGAGGCTTATGTCAGGATGAGGCTTGAAGGCTCAGGTAGTGCAATGGATAGCTATAGATTAGCTAGGAAGGAGGTAAAAAGTGAATTGAGGAGAGCTAAGAGGGGACACGAGAAGATGTTGGCTGATAGGATTAAGGAGAATCCTAAAGCTTTCTTTCGATGTGTTAAGAATAGAAGATTGGTTAGGGCAAGATTAGGGCCAGTCATAGACAGCAGTGGGAAGTTGTGCGTGGAGCCTGACGAGATTGGTGAGGCACTGAATAAATATTTCTCTTCGGTATTCACGCAGAGTGCTGGAAATGTAGCTATGGAGAGCACTGAGGTACAGGGTTGCAAATTGGGGAGTATTGTAGTGGATAGGGAGGATGTGTTATAAATTCTCGAGGGTTTGAAGTTGGATAAGTCCCCTGGGCCGGACGGGATTTACCCTAGGATTCTCTGGGAGGCAAGAGAGGAGATTGCAGAGCCTCTGGCTCTGATCTTCAGGTCCTCGTTGGTTACGGGTGTGGTTCCGGAGGACTGCAGGATAGCGAATGTGGTCCCATTGTTTAAGAAGGGGAAGAGAGACCTTCCTGGGAATTATAGGCCAGTGAGTCTTACTTCTGTTGTGGGCAAGGTATTGGAGAGAATTATTATGGATAGGATTTATAGTTATTTAGAGAGAAATGAATTGATTGGGGATAGTCAGCATGGTTTTGTGAAGGGGAGGTCATGCCTTACTAACCTCATTGAGTTTTTTGAGAAGGTGACCAGAGAGGTGGATGGGGGTAAGGCGGTTGATGTAGTATATATGGACTTTAGTAAGGCGTTTGATAAGGTGGCCCATGGAAGACTTCTGCAGAAAATGCAGATGTATGGGATAGAGGGTGATTTTAGCTAATTGGGTTAGGAATTGGCTAGCAGATAGAAGACAGAGGGTGGTGGTTGATGGGAGATATTCATCGTGGAGTTCGGTGACGAGTGGTGTGCCTCAGGGGTCTGTTTTGGGGCCCCTGCTTTTTGTAATTTTTATAAATGATCTGGATGAGGGTATTGAGGGATGGATCAGTAAATTTGCAGATGATACTAAAGTTGGTGGTGTGGTAGATAGTGAAGAGGGGCGTTTTAGTTTACAGAGTGACTTGGACAAGTTGCAGAGCTGGGCCGAGAGGTGGCAAATGGAGTTTAATGTGGAAAAGTGTGAGGTAATGCACTTTGGCAGGAACAGTAAATGTGTAGAGTATAGGGCTAATGGTAGGGCTCTTAATAGTGTTGAAGAACAGAAGGATCTTGGTGTATGGGTCAATAGATCCCTGAAAGTAGGCAGTCAAGTGGATAAAGTTGTTAAGAAGGCTTATGGAGTCTTAGCTTTTATTGGTAGGGGGATTGAATTTAGGAGCCGCAGAATCATGTTGCAGCTGTACAAAACTCTAGTGCGGCCGCACTTGGAGTATTGTGTGCAGTTCTGGTCGCCACATTATAAGAAAGATGTGGAGGCATTGGAGAGGGTACAGAGGAGGTTTACTAGGATGTTGCCTGGTATGGAGGGCAGGTCCTATGAAGAGAGGTTGAAGGATTTGAGGTTGTTTTCGTTAGAAAGGAGTCGGCTAAGGGGGGATCTTATTGAAGCATATAAGATAATTAGAGGTTTGGATAGGGTGGACAGTGATAGCCTTTTTCCTAGGATGGAGAAAGCTAGCACGAGGGGACACAGCTTTAAATTAAGGGGTATGAGTTATAGGACGGATATCAGAGGTAGGTTCTTTACTCAAAGAGTGATTAGGGAGTGGAATGCCCTGCCTGCAGCTGTTGTAGATGCGCCAAGTTTGGTGGCGTTTAAGAGGTTAGTTGATAAGTATATGGAAGAGAAGGGAATGGTTTAGTTTGGAGGGGCATTGCTTTTTATTTTGGTCGGCACAACATCGAAGGCCGAAGGGCCTGTTCTGTGCTGTATTGTTCTATGTTCTATGTTCTATGTACATCTCCTATCCTGTAATACAATTACAAAGTCCCGCAATTTTTTAAACGTGTAAAAAATAATTGCACTCAATGTCCATCATTTCTTCCTTTAGCACCCTGTTACATCTGACCAGGAACAGTAACATTTCTACTTCATTGCAGTAGATATAAATTGTGTTTAAAGGGGTTTAACTGAACCTGCTTGTTCAGTGACAGATAGCTCATGAGAGAATCCATGGATCCCAACTGTGTCACTGGAAGGTTTCAGTGACCCTCTTATAAGGATCCTCTTATATTAATAAAACACTCGTTTTGATGTGGCGTCCCATAGTGTGTGCAGCAGCGGTGTCTCCAGAGAGTGAGATGGGAGGTCAGAACCATAACAATGTTCCAATGAATGGTCAAAATCTGAGAACAATGGACTGGAATATTGCATCAATGGACGAGGAATTTATGACTGTTACTAACCGTTTTTATAAGATACATGATTGAGTTGTATCATTAAAATTCTTGGTCTGCTTTGGGCTTAAATGTTTCTCCATCCGACCTTTGCTATCTCTGGTATCCGGGTTAAGTATCTCTTTCAACGTAGTCATGACGTAAACAGATTTTAACTCAATTATCGTTCTTGAAATTTATTTTCCTCTTTGCTGCTGTCATTGCCCAAATTATTTCTCCAAATATTAACCAAAAACTGCAACTGAATCCTTGATCTTGTAATGTGTAAAATCTTCTGATGGGCAGTATGTGCATAGCTGACTTGCCGACGCCTTCCACTCTGTTGGAGTTCTAATTGGTCTCAGACTAAATTCTTTGAGAAGAATATCAAAGAAATTTCACAATTAGAAACGACTGTGAAATTTTTGCTGTTCATGTCCCTATCTAATTTTCACTGGGATGGGAGAATTATTCCGTTCGCCCTCTCTTCCATTCAGATGAATTTGGCTGCATTAGTAAACAGAATCAATAACAGAATATAATTAATATACGTGGGCAGCACATTTGACATGAATTGTTATTTTATCGAGTGATAAATCCTGGCTATGCTATATAAATGCATTTCCTGGTTCCACTTACAATGAAAACTTCCAAGGATCACAGATTGATGAATTAAAGAGTATTAATGATATCATCAGTATCCATTCATATATTCTGGCCTTGCCGCTTCCTGCCAGTGCTGGAAGTCCTCTGGTGTTCTGGAAACATTTCCTGCACCATTTGATCATCCCCACAATCCCTGCTGCCTGTTCCAAATATCGACGAACGGGTGAACCTGGAACCGAAATCGAGCCCACTGAAGCAGCAAGACCAATCAGAAGGGAACAGTCTAATTCTCTCGCAAAATTATTCGGTATTAAGCAGGATATGGAACCTGGGCTGATCCATCTCCTCGAACATGAAACAGCCAAAATTCGGTAAAGATCAGAAGCAGGAATTATTTACTGATATGTGCACTCCAATCAAGAGACATTGATGTCAGAGTTAATGTCAGTAATATATACTCTACCCACGAGGTCTTTATTATTTTGCTCAACTTGGATCTTTATCTGAATACAGGAGGTCCTATTCCGTGTGTGTTTTTTGCTCCAGTGCATTACACTCCTTTTAAAGATTGTTTTTATTGAATTGAAATGACTACTGGCTGCAGATTTCCCTGTCACTGATACAATAGTCGGCATGCAGTACAAGATCTTGCAGCACGTCTTGAAATCGCAACATGTTGTAAATCAAGATGTTAACTTTTCTTCCTGCCTGATCAATATTTTTCATTTACATATTTTATTTCCCTCACAGTTAACGTGCTGATGATTGTTGTACTCTCGCTGAAAAATTGTGGTCTCTCCAGATGTGTCACATTGTACCTGCTGGCCATGGGATCGACGGATTTGCTGCTTGTTATTGTTGACCTGATACTAAGGCAAATTCTGTTTGTGTTCAAGGATAATCTTTCATTCATGTATTTCAGCCCTGTCTGCAAGTACCACGCTGTCGTGATTTATGCTGTCAGAGACTGCTCCGTTTGGTTCACTGTCGCCTTTACATTTGACAGGTTTGTGGCAATTTCTTGCCAAAAGCTGAAAAGTAAATATTGCATCGAGAAAACTGCAGCCACTGTTTTGGGAACAGTGACAGTGCTGAGCATTGCAAAAAATATTTTCTGGTATTTCATGTCCATAGATGGCTATGAGATGAGCAATTCATCTCGGTTATGTCGAACAAGTTATGAAGTACTGAAATCTCCAATCTGGGCCATGATAGAATTCATTCACTACTTCACAACACCGTTTATCCCATTTATTCTCATTCTGTTACTCAATGTTTTAACCATTCGGCACATTCTTGTGAGCAGTCGAGCCCGCAGGAGGCTCCGAGCTCGCAAAGAGGTGAAGAGTCACAATGATCCAGAAATGGAGAGTCGAAGAAAGTCCATGATATTACTTTTTGTTATCTCTGGGAATTTCATTCTGTTGTGGGCACTCTACCTGATCGAAGTTATATGGACTCAGTTGTGGTGGTTGAACATGAAATTTGAAGATCCAATTGCAATCTTAGGAGAAATAGGATACATGCTACAGATGCTAAGTTACTGTACAAATACCTGCATTTATGCTGTGACACAGACTAAGTTCAGAGAACAGTTGAAGATCGTGATTAAATATCCCTTTACACAGATTGCAAAATTAATTCTCTGACGTGAACTGAACAGGTTCCTGGTTCAATTTTTAAGATATCCAGCTGCTTCATCAATGGATGCCCCATCATTGTCAGGTCGAAAGTCATAGAACATAGAACATGGAATATTACAGCGCAGTACAGGCCCTTCGGCCCTCGATGCGCCGGCCAGTGGACAGTCTAACCAATATCATCCATATGCCTATCCACTGAACATTTGAATGCCCCCAAAGTAGGCGAGTCCACAACTGCTACAGGCAGGGCATTCCACGCTCTCACCACCCTCTATGTAAAGAACCTGCCTCTGACATCCGTCCTATAACTACCACCTCTTAACTTAAAGTTATGTCCCCTCATGTTGGTCATCACCATCCGAGGAAAAAGGCTCTCACTATCCACCCTATGCAATCCCTTGATCATCTTATACGCCTCAATTAGGTCACCATGTAACCTTCTTCTCTCTAATCAAAATAACCTCAGGTCCCTCAGCCTTTCCTCATAAGGCCTTCCACCATACCAGGCAACATCCTGGTAAACCTCCTCTGCACCCTTTCCAATGCTTCCATATCTTTCTTATAATGCGGCGACCAGAACTGTGCGCAATACTCTTTTAAAAGTTGGGTGCCAACTTTTAAAAGAGCTATGTACTTGTACCCCAAGATCCCTCTGCTTGACAACACTATTAAGGGTCCTTCCATTAGCCCTATATTTCATATGCCTGTTATTCCTACCAAAGTGAATCACCTCACACTTATCCATATTGAATTCCATTTGCCACCTCACGACCCAGCTCTGCAACCTATCTATGTCCCTCTGCAAACTGTAACATCCATCCTCGCTGTCTACAACTCCCCCCACTTTGGTATCGCCAGCAAATTTACCAATCCAACCCTCTACATCCTCATCTAGGTCATTTATAAAGTCGGATGTTTGTAGATAATTTCACAAAGTTCAATCATTCATGATTCTTTGGGAATGAAGGAGTTTGTTTCCATTTTCACCGAGTCCTGGAAGCAGACAACTGGACCTGGTAAACATTAACATTGAGTCACCAAGTCCTTGGCAGAAATGTCCCAGCAAGAGTGAATCTGAATACTGACAGAGATATTCATAGGCAAAATCATGCAGAATACCCGACAATTTCCTGTACCAGTTTAACAGGCCAGACATTGAACTGGGCTTTCTTGTAAAATTGTCAGCTACAAATTCAGATCGACTGATCTTGGGAAATGTAACCTACCTTCTGACTCCTCTAGCTCTGTCCATCATTGACAATGCATAAATCAGGATCAAGAAGGTATCATCTCCACTTGCCTGTGTGGGTTTAGCTCCAAAACACTCAAGAAGCTTGATATCACAAAAGACAAAGCAGTCCCATTGGATCAACGCACGAACCACAGGCACCCAGTCCTCCAACCGACTGTGGCAGCCTTGTACAGCATTTGCAAGATGCACTGCAGTGGTTCATCAAGACCCCCTCGCAACACCTTCGAGCATCAAACCTCTACCATCTGGGATGACAAGTGACAGCAGACACAGGCTAATGTGGACAAATGTGGTAAATGGATCACCATCTTTGGAAGTTCTCCTCGAGCCACCCAGCATCCTGACATATTCCTGTTTCCTGATGATCGCAGAGCCAAAATGCTGCAACTCCCATTTAAGAACAATCCGGTTGTTCCCACACCACATGGACTGAATTAGATCAAGAGGAATGATCACCACCACCTTTTCAATTACAGTTACGGATTTTCAGCAATTATTGATCTCACATCAAATCCCACACCCAGTGCAAAATGAAATTGCTTAAACAGCCTCAATGATTCAATTTCCCACTGGTGTGAAATAAAAAATTGTAATAAAGGTTACCCTGCCAAATGAGGATAGAAATAACATTTCTTTAGAGAATAGCTAATGTTGTACAGATGTTTAAAAAGGGTAGTAGAGATAACCCTGGGAATTATAGGCCGGTGAGATTGACGTCAGTTGTAGGGAAGCTGTTGGAGGGGATTCTAAGAGATAGGGTGTATAGGCACCTAGAGCGTTGCGATCTGATTAGGGATACGCAGCATGGATTTGTTAAGGGGAGGTCGTGCCTCACAAATCTGGTAAAATGTTTTGAGGAGGTGACGAAAACAATGGACGAAGGGCGAGCCGTTGATGTCATCTATATGGATTTTAGTAAGGCGTTTGACAAAGTCCCTCGTGGGAGATTAGTCATGGCTCATGGCATACAAGGGCAGGTGGCTGGATGGATAAGTAACTGGCTTGGTAATAGGAGACAGAGAGTAAAAGTGGAAGGGCGTTTTTCTGGCTGGAGATCTGTCACTAGTGGTGTGCCATAGGGCTCGGTACTGGGACCTCTTCGATTTGTAATATATATAAATGACTTGGAAGAGGGAGTAAGTGGAGTGATCAGCAAGTTTGCAGACGACACCAAGATGGCTAGACTTGCGGACAGTGAGGAGCATTGTCAGTGGATGCAGGAGGACAAAGATAGGCTGGTAGCTTGGGCAGACAGATGGCAGATAAATATGAGGTGATGCATTTCGGGAGAAAGAATGTAGGGAGGAGTATGTGATAAAGGGTAGACATACTAAGAGTATAGAAACACAGAGGGACCTGGGGGTGCAGGTGAACAAGTCTCTGAAGGTAGCAGAGCAAGTGGAGAAGGTTGTAAAGAAAGCATATAGTATGTTACCCTTTGTAGGAATGGGTATAGAGTACAAGAGCTGGCCTTTAATGTTGCAGTTGAATAAAATGTTGGTTAGACCTCATTTGGAATACTGCGTCCAGTTCTCGTCGCCCTACTACCAGAAGGACGTGGAGACTCTGGAGAGAGTGCAGAGGATGTTTACCAGGATGCTGCCTGGTATGGAAGGTCTGAGTTACGAGGGGAGGTTAGACAAATTGGGACTGTTTTCCTTAGAAAGATGTGGACTTAGAGGAGATCTAATAGAGGTGTACAAGAATATGAGGGGTATAGATAGAGTAAACAGGGTTAAGCTTTTTCCTAGGATGGACTCGAACAGCCGAGGGGAGGGGTCACGGGCTTAGGGTGAGGGAAGTAAGGTACAACTTGTATGCTAGAGGGAGTTTTTTAACACAGAGGGTGGTGGTGGTATGGAATGCGCTGCCAAGTAAAGTGGTGGAGGCAGGTACTCTGGAGTTATTTAAGAAATACTTGGATGGGCACAAGAGCAGAGTGGGAATGGAGGGGTATAGAAAACTGATTTAAAATAGGGGTCATGAGCCTTGGGAGTCCTTGGGAAGTGTGTAAATAGATAATGATATTGATGTACTTGTTTTTATCCTGCAGGTGCTTTGGTCAACCTTGTTGTCTAACGAGGGGCATACACGCGATGGGTCGTGAGAGGGCTGTTCTTGGATCTTTTTCGAGAGTATCCGAGTGCCCCACGTCGTTAGTGTACGCTTGACCTGGACCATTTGATGGGCAACACGACAGCTCAGTGACTATCGCCGTGCTGTGGAGATACGTGGATTTGGGCATGTGTCGGTGGGAGTTTGCGCATTCTCCCCGTACTTGCGCGGGTTTTCTCCGGGTGCTCCGGTTTTCTCCCACATCTCAAAAATGTGCTCATACGCTAATTGGCAAAACAAATTCTCCCTAAATTGTCTCAAATTTGGTTTTTAATCCATAGATCTATAAACATGGGCAGGGATCGTGGGTAGAGGTGGGAGCATCGGGGTGGCGGCGCAGGCTCGTTGGGCCGAAGGGCCTGTTTCCCGTGCTGTTTTGTTCTTTGTTCTTTCATCTTTGTTCTTTGTATTTAAATAAAATTTCACAGCATTATAATTTTGAATTCTGGGCGCAAACATCACTTATTATGTTAACAGGAAAAACAAAGCAAATCGTCAACTATAATATATTTGAAATTGGAGGCAGTTAACATTCGTTAAAAAGTGAGAGCAAATATCACCAAGCTTGATGGTTGGAGTGTGTGTGTGTGTTTTTGTATGGGTGCTTGCATTTCAGTGGCTGTGCTTTTTCGGTGGAACTATAGATGCCTCTTTGTGATGCACGTTTTTCGTGTGTATATGTGTGTGTGAAGGCATGTGTAAGTGGGAGTGTTTTTGTGTCTGGACATGTGTTGATCAACGATTCTATGTATTAGTGCGTCCAGGTTTGTGTGCGTATGTGGGGGTACTCACCTGCGGATGGGTATCTGTGGGTGTTTACGTGTGTATCATTCCATATGAGAATGTATGTGTTGCTGTATGTTTTTCATTGTGTGAAAATGGCTGGGTGTGTGAGCTCTGTGAGTACATGCATGTTTGGGGAGTGTGTGGGATTAGCACGTCTGTGTAGATGTGTGTGGTGTTTGCATGTGGCCGTTGTATGTGGCTGTGTGTGTTTGGTGGATGCGTATACGTGTGAAGTGTGCATTTTGAACGTGAAATTATGTGCATGTGTATGTGTGTGAGCGGGTAGCGGCGTGTGTGTGTTTTTTGATTCTGTGGCTGTTTTGAAGGTGTTTATGACTTTTCATTTTGATATTATGGACTTGTGTGTGGTTTGTGAGTATGGAGGCTGTGTCCTTTATCGCCATGTTTTTGTGTGTTTAAATGTGCCTGTGCGTGCGTGTGTGTGTGTGTGTGTGTGAGTGTGTGATTATCTTTGTCCATGCATGTGCAGGCTGTGCATTGCTGAGGCATGGGACAGTTGAGAGTGAGCGTCTTAGTAAGTCTGTGCGAGCGTGCTTGTGTGGTTGGACATTGTGAGAGTGGACGTTTATGTGGTGATATGTGTGCTTTTGGAGACCAGAACACCTCAATCGCCTGACGAAGGCCACAGAGGCCGAAAGCTCGCAGATTTCCTATCAAGTAAATCGGTTGATTTTAAAATTGGTGTTGCCAGACTTTACTATAGATAGAGTAAACAGGCTTACGCTTTTTCCTCGGATGAACTCTAATAGCACGACGGGTCACGGGCTTAGGGTGAGGGGGGTAAGGTATAATTTGGATGCTGGAGGGAGTTTTTTCAAGCAGAGGGTGGTGGGGGTATGGAATGCGCTGCCAACTAAAGTGGTGGAGGCAGGTACTCTGGAGTTATGTAAGAAACACTTAGATGGGCACATGAACAGAATGGGAATGGAGGGATATAGAAAACTGATTTAAAATAGGGATCATGAGCTTTGGGAGTCCCTGGGAAGTCTGTAAATAGATGATGATATTGATGTAATTGTTTTTATCCTACAGGTGCTTTGGTCCACCTTGTTGTCTAACAAGGGGCATACACGCGATGGATTGTGAGAGGGCTGCTCTTGGATTTTTTTCGAGAGTATCCTAGTGCTTCACGTCGTTAGTGTACACTTGACCTGGGCCATCTGATGGGCAACACAACAGCTCAGTGATTATCACAGTGCTGTGCAGATTCATGAATTTGGGCCTGTGTCTGTGGGAGTTTGCGCATTCTCCCCGTGCTTGTTTGGGTTTTCTCCGGCTGCTCCGGTTTCCTTCCACGTCTGAAAGCTGTGCTCTTAGGCTGATTGGCAAAGCAAGTTCTCCCTAAATTGTTTCAAATTTGGTTTTTAATCCATGGTTCGATAAAAATGAACAGGGATCGCGGGTAGAGATGGGAACATCGGGGTGGCGGCACGGGCTCGTTGGGCCGAAGAGCCTGTTTCCCGTGCTGTTTTGTCCTTTAGAACATAGAACATAGAACATAGAACAATACAGCACAGAACAGGCCCTTCGGCCTTCGATGTTGTGCCGACCAAAATAAAAAGCAATGCCCCTCCTAACTAAACCATTCCCTTCTCATCCATATACTTATCAACTAACCTCTTAAACGCCACCAAACTTGGCGCATCTACAACAGCTGCAGGCAGGGCATTCCACTCCCTAATCACTCTTTGAGTAAAGAACCTACCTCTGATATCCGTCCTATAACTCATACCCCTTAATTTAAAGTTGTGTCCCCTCGTGCTAGCTTTGTTCTTGATGAACCACTGCAGCGCATCTTGTAAATGCTATACAAGGCTACCACAGTGCGTTGGATGACTGGGTGCCTGGGGTTTGTGCGTTGATCCAGTGGGACTGCTCTGTCTTGTGTGGTGTCAAGCTTCTTGAGTGTTTTGGAGCTAAACCCACACAGGCAAGTGGAGATGATACCTTCGTGATTCTGATTGATGCATTGTCGATGGTGGATGGAGCTAGGCGAATCAGGAGGTATGTTACATTTCCCAGGATTGATGGGTCTGAATTTGTATCCAACAATTTTACAAGAAAGCCTAGTTTAATATCTGGTCTGTAAAACTACTACAGGACGTTGTGGGGTATTGTGCATGATTATGCCTTTGGATATCTCTGTAAGTATTTAGATTCACTCTTGCTGGGACATTTCTGCCAAGGACTTGGTGACTTAATGTTAATGTTTACCAGGTCCAATTGTCTGATGTCCAGGACTCGGTGAAAATGGAAACAAACTCCTTCAGTCTCCAAAGAATCATGAATGATTGAACTTTGTGAAATTATCTACAAACATCCAACTTTTCACCTGACAACAGTGGAACATCCAGCTATATACCTTACATATTGAAGCAGGAATTCTTCAGTTCATGTCGGACAGCTAATCTTACAATCTGTGTAAAGGGATATTTTATCATGATCTTCAACTGTTCTCTGAACTTAGTCTGTGTCACAGCATAAATGCAGGTGTTTGTGCAATAACTTAGCATCTGCAGCATGTATCCTAGTTTTTCTACGATTGCAATTGGATCCTCAAACTTCATGTTCACCCACCACAATTGTGTCCATATGACGTCCACCAAGTACAGTGCCCACAGTAGAATGAAATTCCCAGAGATAACGAAAAGTAATATCATGGACTTTCTTCGACTCTCCATTTCTGGATCATTGTGACTCTCCCCATCTTTGTGAGCTCGGAGCCTCCTGCGGGCTCGACTGCTCACAAGAATGTGCCTAATGGTTAAAACATTGAGCAACAGAATGAGAATAAATGGGTTAAACGGTGTTGTGAAGTAGTGAATGAATTCTATCATGGCCCAAATTGGAGATTTCAGTATTTCATAATTTGTTTGGCAAAACCGAGATGAATTGCTCATCGTATAACCATTTATGAACATGAAATACCAGAAAATGTTCTTTAAAATGCTCAGCACTGTCACTGTTCCCAGAATAGTGCCTGCAGTTTTCTCGATGCAATATTTACTTCTCAGCTTTTGGCAACTAATTGCCACAAACCTGTCAAATGTGAAAGCGACAGTGAACCAAACGGAGCAGTCTCTGACAGCATAAATCAGGACAGCGTGGTACTTACAGAGAGGGCTGAAATAAAGGAATGAAAAACTATCCTTAAACACAAACAGAGTTTGCCTTAGTATCAGGTCAATAACAACAAGCAGCAAATCCGTCGATCCCATGGCCAGCAGATACAATGTGACACATCTGGAGAGACCACACTTTCTCTGGGAGAGTACAACAATCATCAGCACGTTAACTGTGAGGGAGATAAAAATATGTAAAGGAAAAATATTGATCAGGCAGGAAGAAAAGTTGACATGACCTACAATCTTTTGTGATTTAATGATGTGCTGCATGCCAACTATTGCATCAGTGACAGGGAAATCTGCAGCCGGTAGTCATTTCAATTCAATAAAGTGAATCTTTAAAAGGAGTGTTATACTCTGGAGTAAACAGCACATGAGGAATAGAAGCTCCTGTGTTGAGCAAAATAATAAAGATCACATGGGTACACTTTATGTTACTGACATTAACTCTGAGATCAATGCCGCTTGATTGGAATGCATATATCAGTAAATAATTCCTGCTTTTGATCCTGAAGGAATCTCGGCTGGTTCGAGGAGATGGATTAGCCCAGGTTCAATATACTGCTTATTGCTGAATAACTTTGCGAGAGAATTAGACTGTTCCCTTCTCCTGAATGGTCTTAACATGGAACATAGAACATAGAACACTACAGCACAAACAGGCCCTTCGGCCCACAAGTTGTGCTGAACACATCAAAAACCTACCCAGCCATAGACCTATCTATAACCCCCAATCCCATTGGATCCCATATACTCATCCAGAAGTCTTTTAAAAGACCCCAGCGAGTTCGCCTCGACCACCACCGATGGCAGCCGATTCCATTCACTCACCACCCTCTGAGTGAAAAACGTTCCCCTAGCATCCCCTCTGTACTTGCTTCCCTGCACCTTAAATCTGTGCCCTCTCGTCGCGACCATTTCAGCCCTGGGAAATAGTCTCTGAGAGTCCACCCTATCTATTCCTCTCAACATCTTGTAAACCTCTATCAGGTCGCCTCTCAACCTTCGTCTCTCCAGGGAGAACAGTCCCAGCTCCCTCAACCTGTCTTCATAAGGCATGCCTCCCAATCCAGGCAACATCCTTGTAAATCTCCTCTGCACCCTTTCAATAGCTTCCACGTCCTTCCTATAGTGAGGCGACCAGAACTGCGCACAGTACTCCAAGTGTGGTCTGACAAGGGTCCTATAAAGCTGCAGCATTACCTCCTGACTCCTGAACTCAATCCCTCGATGAATGAAGGCCAGTACACCGTAAGCTTTCTTAACCACATCCTCCACCTGGGAGGCCGATTTGAGAGTCTTATGGACCCGGACCCCAAGATCCCTCTGCTCTTCCACACAGCTAAGACTCCTACCTTTGATAGTGTACTCATTCATCCCGTTGGATCTGCCAAAATGGACCACAACACATTTATCCGCGTTGAAGTCCATCTGCCACTTCTCCGCCCAGTCTTGCATCCTGTCGATGTCATGCTGCAACTTCTGACATCCCTCCAGACCATCCACAACACCACCGACCTTCGTGTCATCGGCGAACTTACTCACCCATCCCTCCACTTCCTCATCCAGGTCATTTATGAAAATGACAAACAGCAAGGGTCCTAGAACACATCCCTGGGGCACTCCACTGGTGACCGACCTCCATGCAGAAAAAGAGCCATCCACAACCACCCTCTGCCTTCTGCAGGCAAGCCAGTTCTGGATCCACAAGGCCAAATCCTCTTGAATCCCATGGCCTCTCACCTTCTCAAGAGGTCTTGCATGTGGGACCTTGTCAAATGCCTTGCTGAAGTCCATGTACACCACGTCCACTGCTCTTCCTTCGTCAATGTCTTCAGTCACATTTTCGAAGAACTCAGTTAAGCTCGTAAGGCACGACCTGCCTTTTACAAAACCATGTTGCCTATTTCTTATCAACGTAAACTTCTCCAAATGCTCGTAAATCTTGTCCCTCAGAAGCCTCGCCATCAGCTTACCAACCACTGAGGTTAGACTCACCGGTCGGTAATTTCCAGGACTATCCCTGTCCCCTTTCTTGAAAATAGGGACCACATCCGCAATCCTCCAATCCTCCAGAACATCTCCCGTCTCCATCGACGACGCAAAGATCATCGCCAGGGGCTCTGCAATGACATCCCTCACCTCCCACAATAACCTGGGGTACATCCCATCTGGTCCCGGAGACTTGTCTACCTTGATAGCATTTAAATGTTCTAACACATCCGCTTCCTTACTTGTCTTGAAGTCTTGTTACTTCAGTGGACTCGATTTCGATGCAGGGTTCAGCTGTTAGTCGATATTTGGAACAGGCAGCAGGGATTATGGGGATGATCAAATGGTGCAGGAAATGATTCCTGAACACCAGAGGACTTCCAGCATTGGCAGGAAGAGGCAAGGCCAGAGTATATGAATGGAAACTGATGATATGTCGTGTTCAAAAATCATTAATACTCTTTAATTCATCAATCTATGATCCATGGAGGTTTGCACTGTAAATGGAACCTGGAAATCCATTTATCTAGTATACCCGGGAATTATCACTCGATGGAATAACAGTTCATGTCAAATGTGCTGCCCACATATATTGTGTTCTGTTATTGATTCTGTCTATTAATGCAGCCGAATTCATCTGAACAGAAGTGAGGGCGAGCGAATAATTCTCCCATTCCAGTGAAAATTGGATAGGGACATGAACAGCAAAGGTTTCACAGTCAATCCTAATTGTGCAGTTTATTTGATATTATTCTCAAAGCATTTAGTCGAAGAGCCATTAGATCTCTGGCAGTGTAGAAGGCGTCGGCCCATCAACTATGCACCAACTACCAATCAGAGTATGCTGCACATTACAAGATCAAGGATTCAGTTGTAATTTTTGGTTAATATTTGGAGAAATAATTTGGACAATGACAGCAGCACGGAGAAGAAAGTAAATTAGAAGAACGATAGCTGAGTTAAACACTGTTTACATCATGACTATGTTGAAAGAGAGACTTACCGCTTTCAGATCAGCCATGATCTTATTGCATAGAGGGTAGGCGCGAGGGGCTAGATGCTTATTCCTGCTCCTATTTCTTATGTTCTTACCCGCACACCAGTAATAGCAAAGATGGAATGGAAAATACATCTAATTTTTCGTAGTCCAGGGAGGACCAAGAATTCTAATGATACAATTCAATCAGGTATCTTATGACAACGGTTAATATCAGTCATAAATTCCTTGTTCATTGATGCTACATTCCAGTCCACTTTTTCTCAGTTCCTATCCATTCTTGCAACGTTCCACTCCATGTTCTTAGATTCTGATGAATCATTGGAACATTCTCTGGTACTCTATACCCCTTCCGATAAGGGCTGGCATACCATAAGCATTCTTCACAACCTTCTTCACCTGCACCTTCAGAGACTTGTGCACCTGCACTCCCAGGTCCCTCTGCGTTTCTATACTCTTAATAGGTTTACCCTTTATCATATACGTCCCCACTGCATTCATTCTCCCAAAATGCATCGCCTTGCATTTATCAGGATTGAATTCCATCTGCCATCTATCTGCCCAGGCTACCAGCCTATCTATGTCCTGCTGCATCGCCTGAGAATGCTCCTCACTATCCGCAAGTCCAGCCATCTTTGTACCGTCTGCAAACTTGCTGATCACTCCACTTACTCCCTCTTCCAAGTCATTTATATATATTACAAATAGAAAAGGTCCCAGTTCCAAGCCCTGTGGCACACCACTAGTGACCGACCTCCAGCTAGAAAAACACCCTTCCACTATTACTTTCTATGGCATGTGTGAAAAACTAGAAGGCATGAGTAGTTATAATGAATCAAAAACTCAGCATCTGGGCATTACAGCCAAGAGTCTGTCATCAGGTGTGAGGCATTCTCGATGTTACTGTACGCGGCACAGAGATAACCTGATTTACAGAACAAAAGAGGCTTACCCGGGACACCAATGATAGCTAAGATCGGATAGTAAAAGTATCCCATTATCTCAAATCCAAGGGAGACCAAGAATTCTAATGAAAAACCCCAGTAACGATACCAATTAAGATTGTAAATGTCCTCTGATAAATCCCTGTCCATTGCTGTAACGTTGCAGTCCATTGCTCTCAGATTCTGTTCCATTGCTGGAACATTGCAGTCCATTGTTCTGAGATTCTGATTCATTGCTAGAACATTCGTGTATACTGTTGTCGGACTATGACCGATAATTGGAACATTTTTTATCTATTGTACCGTACAGATCTCTCCTCTCTCCCCTCTCTCTGGAGCTGCTGTTGTTGTTTATTGCGGGGTGCTGCTCTGAACTGCACTGGTGGATAACACGTTGAACTGAGACCCTTATTAACTGAAGGACGAAACTCTCGAGTGGCACAGTTGGAATCCATGGAGGTCCTCATTAATTAACCGTCTCTGAACAAACAAGTTCATTTAACCCTTTCTAAAGCCAAATCATACCTATCCCAATGATGTCGAACTTTAATTTGCTCTGGTCAAATGTAACAGGGATACTGAAAGAAAGAATGATGGACAGTGGATGCAATTTTTCAAAATCTTTTAATATATATTGAATGTAACTGTTGTGTTAAAAAGCTTAATATTTAATACATCTGTCCCAATTAAAAAGGAGAGAAAGGAACAAACTCTTAATCCTACCATTCCTGTCCTTTCTTTCAATAGGCACATGCCTGTCCTGCACTCCTATCATCTGCTCCTTAAAAGACAGATGTGGATTTGCCCTCGAACACCTCTCGCAATCAACAGCCACCAAATCCTGCCTAATCTGGTTGGAGTTAGCATTCCCCCAATTCAGCACCTTACGCATATGACAACATTCATCCTGTTCCATGATTATCTGGATTGTGAATTGTGGTCACTGTTAGAACATAGACCATAGAACATTACAGCGCAGTACAGGCCCTTCGGCCCTCGATGTTGCGCCGGCCAGTGGACCCTCTAACCTAAACTATTCCAATATCATCCATATGCCTATCCACTGAGGATAGGCACATGTTCGCCACATGTTCCCCCACTGACACTTTGATGACCTGACAGAACTCATCCCTCATCAGTAGGTCCTCTTACTAATTGGATTATCAATGTATTGTTCCAAAAAAACCTTCCTGGACACACTTTTCAAATTCCTCTCCGTCTGTTCCACCAGTTCGAAGGGATTTCCAATCTATATGAGGGAAATTAAAGTCTCCCACTACAACGACCTTATTTTTTTCTACATCCGTCCAGAATCTCCTTACATATCCGTTCTTCAACTTTGCGTGGTCTGTCAGAAGGCCTGTAGTATACACCCAGCAAAGTAAGTGCGCCCTTCCTGTTTCTGAGGCCGATCCACAGTGAGTCTCATTGCATGATCCTTCCAAATTAGGGATTAAGAATACGCAGCATGGCTTTGTTAAAGGGAGGCCGTGCCTTACGAATGTGGTAGACTTTTTTGAGGAGGTGATGAAAACGGTCGGCGAACGGCGAGCCGTTGATGTCGTCTATATGGATTTCAGTAAAGTGTTTGACAAAGTCCCTCATGGCTGTTTAAAGTCAAGGCTAATGGGATACAAGCTCAGGTAGCTAGATGGATAAGTAACTGGCTTGGTAATAGGAGACAGAGAGTAATAGTGGAAGAGTGTTTTTCTAGCTGGAGGTCGGTTACTAATGGTGTGCCACAGAGCTCGGTACTGGGACCTCTTCTACTTGTAATCTACATAAATGGAAGAGGGAGGAAGTGGAGTGATCAGCAAGTTTGCAGTCGGTACAAAGATGGCTGAACTTGCGGATAGTGAGGAGCATTGTCAGACGATACAGCAGGACATAAGTAGGCTGGTAGCTTGGGCAGATAGATGGCAGCTGGAGTTCAATCCTGATAAATGCGAGGTGATGCATTTTGGGAGAAAGAGTGCAGGGAGGAGTCATTTGATAATGGGTAGACCTACTAAGAGTATTGAAACGCAGAAGGACCTGCGGGTGCAGGTGCACAAGTCTCTGAATGTGGCAGAGCAGGTGGAAAAGGTTGAGAAGAAAGCATATGGTGTGCTAGCCTCTGTAGGAAGAGGTACAGAATGCAAGTGCTGGCCTTTAATGTTGCAGTTGTATAAAACGTTAGTTAGATCTCATTTGGAATACTGTGTCCAGTTCTGGTCGCCTTACTACCAGAAGGACATGGACACTCTGGAGAGAGTGCAGAGGAGGTTTACCAGGATGCTGCCTGGTATGGAAGGTCTGAGTTACAAGGAAAGGTTAGGCAAATTGGGGCTGTTTTCTTTAGAAAGACGTAGACTTAGAGGAGATCTAATAGAGGTGTGCAAGATTATGAGGGATATAGATTGAGTAAACAGGGTTAAGCTTTTCCCTAGAATGGATTCGAATAGCACGAGGGTTCACGGGCTTAGAGTGAAGAGAGTAAGGTATAATTTGGACGCTAGAGGGAGCTTTTCACATACAGGGTGGTGAGGTTATTGAATGCGCTGCCAAGTAAAGTGGTGGATGCAGGTAGTCTGGAGTTATTTAAGAGATACTTAGATGTGCTGAATGGGAATGGAGGGGTATAGAAAACTGATTTAAAATCGGGATCACGAGCCTTGGAAGTCCCTGGGAAGTGTGTAAATAGTCGATGATATTGATGTAATTGTTTTTATCCTATAGGTACTTTGGTTGGCCTTGTGTCTAACAATGGGCATACATGCGTTGGGTCGTCAGAGGGCTGCTCTTGAATTTTTTTTTGAGATTATCCTAGTACTACCGGAAGGACGTGGAGAGTATGTGTTTGAGGGTTTTGTGTGTGTGTTATCTGGTGTGTTTATATTTCATGCGTGTTCATGCGAGGGTTGACTGTTCATGTGGGGTTTCAATGCATGTGGGGGTTGATGGAGGTGCTATGGGGGTGGATATGGGTAGTCATGACACAGTGCAACCAAGGGAATGTCCTCTGCCACTTAACTAGATATTGATTGATGTATAGACTCAATGCAATATTTCTCAAACCGTCCACTTGATATTATTAATTTTCAAAAACGCCAATTTCTTTCTCGAACATATTCAGTTACTGAGTCTTCACGGAATTCTGGGGTAGACAATTGTGAACATTCACCCCTCCGCCCCTCCCCCAACCCCAACCCCGTGTCAGAACATTTCTTTTCATTTGCGCAATGTGCTGAAAGACTTACGTCAAAGTCTGGCAGGGTGGCGGAGTGGATCATACATGTGCCTCACAGTATCAAGAAGTCAGATTCTATTCTGGCCTTGGGGACTGGAGCTTGGCACGTTTATCTCTGTGCATGTGCCCATGTTTCTTTCAATAGTGTGGCTTAGGTGGATTAGCAAAGATGAATGTCAGAGTGAAACATGAGTTCCTGCAGTGCAATAAGCCATTCCAGTAATCAAAGCTGCACTGACAACAATCCCATACAGATCCGATCCTGTAATCTATGTATTTACACCGCAAACAGCCCTGCCATGAAGGTTCAATTACCCTAACCTGCGCATCTTTGAACTCTTGGAGGATACCAGAGCTTCCACGGGAACAAAGAACAAAGAGCAACACAGCATGGGAAACAGGCCCTTCGGCCCAACGAGCCCACGTCGCCATCCTAACGTCCTAATTACATATCCTTGACTTTAGGCTATGCCTATATCGGGACCAATATGTTACAATTTGCTACCCAATCAGCCTAAGAGCACATGTTTGGGATGTGGGAGGAAACCGGAGCACCCGGAGGAAACCCACAGAACCATGGGGAGAACGCACAAACTCCCGCAGACACAGGCCCAAATCCATGTGTCAGCACAGCAAGAGCGATAGTCTCTGAGCTGTCATGTTGCCCATCAGATGGTCCAGTTTAAGCATACACTGACGACGTGAAGCACGAGGCAACTCCTGAAGCAACCTCCAAGAGCAACTCTCGCACGACATAGAACATAGAACATAGAACATTACAGCACAGAACAGGCCCTTCGGCCTTCGATGTTGTGCCGACCAAAATAAAAAGCAATGCCCCTCCAAACTAAACCATTCCCTTCTCTTCCATATACTTATCAATTAACCTCTTAAACGCACCAAACTTGGCGCATCTACAACAGCTGCAGGCAGGGCATTCCACTCCCTAATCACTCTTTGAGTAAAGAACCTACCTCTGATATCCGTCCTATAACTCATACCCCTTAATTTAAAGCTGTGTCCCTCGTGCTAGCTTTCTCCATCCTAGGAAAAAGGCTATCACTGTCCACCCTATCTAAACCTCTAATCATCTTATATGCGTCAATAAGATCCCCTCTTAGCCGCCTCCTTTCTAACGAAAACAACCTCAAATCCTTCAACCTCTCTTCATAGGACCTGCCCTCCATACCAGGCAACATCCTAGTAAAACTCCTCTGTACCCTCTCCAATGCCTCCACATCTTTCTTATAATGTGGCGACCAGAACTGCACACAATACTCAAAGTGCGGCCGCACTAGAGTTTTGTACAGCTGCAACATGATGCTGCGGCTCCTAAATTCAATCCCCCTACCAATAAAAGCTAAGACTCCATAAGCCTTCTTAACAACTTTATCCACTTGACTGCCTACTTTCAGGGATCTATTGACACATACACCAAGATCCTTCTGTTCCTCAACACTATTAAGAGCCCTACAATTAGCCCTATACTCTACACATTTATTGTTCCTGCCAAAGTGCATTACCTCACACTTTTCCACATTAAACTCCATTTGCCACCTCTCGGCCCAGCTCTGCAACTTGTCCAAGTCACTCTGTAAACTATAACACCCTTCTTCACTATCTACCACTCCACCGACTTTAGTGTCATCTGCAAATTTACTGATCCATCCCTCAATTCCCTCATCCAGATCATTTATAAAAATTACAAACAGCAGGGGCCCCAAAACAGACCCCTGAGGCACACCACTCGTCACCGAACTCCACGATGAATATCTCCCATCAACCACCACCCTCGGTCTTCTATCTGCCAGCCAATTTCTAATCCAATTAGCTAAATCACCCTCTATTCCACACATCTGCATTTTCTGTAGAAGCCTTCCATGGGCCACCTTATCAAACGCCTTACTAAAGTACATATATACTACATCAACCGCCTTACCCCCATCCACCTCTCTGGTCACTTTCTCAAAAAACTCAATGAGGTTAGTAAGGCATGACCTACCCTTCACGAAACCATGCTGACTATCCCCACTCAATTCATTTCTCTCTAAATAACTATAAATCCTATCCCTAATAATTCTCTCCAATACTTTGCCCACAACAGAAGTAAGACTCACTGGCCTATAATTCCTGGAAGGTCTCTCTTCCCCTTCTTGAACAATGGGACCACATTCGCTATCCTCCAGTCCTCCGGAACCACACCCGTAACCAACGACGACCTGAAGATCAGAGCCAGAGGCTCTGCAATCGCCTCTCTTGCCTCCCAGGGAATCCTAGGGTAAATCCCGTCCGGCCCAGGGGACTTATCTAACTTCAAACCCTCAAGAATATCTAGCACATCCTCCCTATCTACTTCAATACTTTCCAGTTTGCAACCATGTACCTCAGTGTTCTCCATAACTACATTTACATCACCCTGCGTGAATACCGAAGAGAAATATTTATTCAGTACCTCTCCAATCTCCTCCGGCTCCACGCACAACTTCCCACTGCTGTCTATGACTGGCCCTAATCTTGCCCTAACCAATCTTCTATTCTTAACATATCGAAAGAAAGCTTTAGGATTCTCCTTAATCCTATCAGCCAACATCTTTTCGTGTCCCCTCTTAGCTCTCCTCAATTCACTTTTTACCTCCTTCCTGGCTAATCTATAGCTATCCATTGCACTAACTGAGTCTTCAAGCCTCATCCTGACATAAGCCTCCTTTTTCTTCTTAACCAGCAAATCAACTTTTTTCGTACACCAAGGCTCTCTTACTTGACCATTTCCTCCCTGCCTGACAGGGGCATACTTATCAAGGACTCGCAGCAGCTGCTCCTTGAATAAGCACCACATTCCAGATGTTCCCAGTCCCTGTAGTTTCCTAGTCCAATCTATGCACCCTAATTCTCTCCTGTTGGCCTCATAATTACCCTTCCCCCAGCTATAACTACTGCCCCTTAGAACAAAGAACAGAGAACAATACAGCACAAACAGGCTCTTTGGCCCACGAGTTGCGCCGATCACATCTACCAATCCACAGGCCTATCTATAACCCCCTATCCTATTTTGCCAAATGGATTTGCTTTATCTTTGGTGAGTTGCATTTACTGAAATTGAAACAATGCACTTATGGAAGACTGGTGTTGTGGCATTGGGGCGATCAGCTGGAGGCCTACATGAGTAGCACTTCTATCATTCCACGTGGTAATCATTCAGAATATGCAGCCCTGTCTGGCATGTTGCTGGTGGACGAGATGTGATATTTTCAGGTTCCCCCACAGTAAAATAGGGACATCATACAACAATACGGCACTGTTACATGTCGGCCATTCAGCTCATCAAGCACCTTAGGCAGGATCATGGCCGGGAGATCAATGATGGTGAGTGACCCAATGCCCCTCAGTCCTTTTACCATTTTACAGAATCAGACTACTCCAATGCTGAGGGTGTTAAATAAACCCAAAATACTCTTCACAGCAAAAAGTGGGAAACATATGGCACAGCGTTCCTCTCACTCGTGTTGGAGAGGAGACATTTATTCGCCTTAAAAAAATTACACATGAGGAAAACCAGGCAACACTGGACGGGCTATGTAGCAATTCATGCTCTTGTGGATCCCAGACCCAGGGTCCTTGCCCAACTGCAAATTTCCACCAGAAGTGGGATTGTCACGTCTTGCACTAACAGTCTGTCACTAGTTTACAGACTGACAAAGATTGTTGACATACTTGACAGTGAAGTAAGTTATCTAGGACTGCAGCAACATCTTGACCACTTCAGCCAGTAAACTGATGAATGGAGAATGAAGTTTCATTTAAATAAATGTGAGGTGATGCATTTTGCTCAGTTAATGATCGGGCTTTAGGGAGAGTTATAGAACAAAGAGATCTAGGGGTATCTGTTCATTACTCCTTAAATGTGGAATCTCAGATGGACAGAGTTGTGAAGAAGACATTTGGCATGCTTGGTTTCATTGGTTAGACATTGAATACAGAAGTTGGGATGCCTTTATGAATTTGTGAAAGACGTTGGTAAGGCAACACATAGAATACTGTGTCCAATTCTAGTCACCCTGTTATAGAAAATATGATATTCAACTAGGAAGACCACAGAAAATGTTTACTCGGATACGAGCAAGATTTAATGATTTGAAGTATAAGGAGAGGTTTGATAGACTGAGATATTTTCCCCCGGAGTGTCTGAGACTTAGAGGTGCTCTTACATAGCTCTATTAAATAATGAGAGACAGAGATTGATTATATAATCAACAACTTTCCCGAAGTTAGGGCAATCTAAAACTAGAGGGTATAGATTTGGAGAGATACAAAATGATTCAGAGGGGCAGCTGGTTCACACAGAGGATGGTGTGGGTCTGGAACGAGCTGCCAGAGATAGTAGTGGAGGCAGTAAAATTTTAATTGTTAAAAAGTGTATGCCCCAAACGCTGACAATTGAGGCTCACTAAGGTCATATGTATGTGTTAGGCCAAAGGGTTTGTTTTCATGCTCTAAACCTCTATGACTCAAGAAAAGATAAACTGGGGTCGAGATGGGGTCAGCAGGAGTTCCAGATGCGTCTTTACATATAGAAAATAATATCTGATAAGCGAATGATGTGGAGAAGGGAAAGGAAAATACTTTAGTTTTCGTGGCATCCTCAAGCAATAACATGTGATAGAGTATTATTCTCATGTTCCTTTTAGCTCCAGCCCAATAGGTCTGTTGGTGTGTGATGGGAGTTCACTCACATGCCCAACAAAATCAGATTCAGAGCCAAAAAATTGCATTTGCACCAGTGGGCAAATTTGAATATGAGGATTTCACAAATCGAGGTCAGATTAAGACATTCCGTCAATTACAGAGGAAAGCAGATCAACTGCATTTGTCCTTGCATTCAGCTGGAGGGAGATCAGTAACACAACAAACTATAGATCACAATACTGTGCATCACTGACAAGAGCGTAGAACACACCACAGTAGACACTTTTGTACCAGAGAAACCCAATGAACACTGCTGTGTCAACATCACCGATCCTGGGGTGAGATCATAAATATCCTGTCATGTATCTATCTAACATGAGGGAGGAGAGAATAGCACCAATCTTTGCCTTCATCTCAGATCCCATATATAGAGGGCCAATCCAATTGTGCTTGTGAAGATCATCAGAGGGCAAAACAGAGTAAAACTTCTTTTATTTTTAATGCGTAGCTCTGGAGAAAACAGACCAATTACATGCTTTTCTATTCAGATGAAATGGAAGGGCAAGTCGAAGGCAGTGTAGATTATCAAAAACAGCTGAGGGAGTACGTTTCCAAAATCTGAAATGCAAACTATTTTTTTATCAGTGAAAGTTTACACTTCATTTAATGAGTTTACACAATATAGAAAAGGAATATTTCAGAGCACTCTTCAATTGCTCACGAAACATAGACTGAGTCACAGCATAAATACATGTGTTCGTGCAGCAACTCAGAAGCTGGAGCATAAAGCCAATGTCCATTACAAACTGAGGTAGGTACATAAAATGATAGCCCAAATAGTGCATTCTAAGCCATATAAAGTAAACCATCAGTAACGCCCACAATAGTATGAAATTTCCAGAGATAACAAAGAGTAAAATGATGGATTTCCTTCTGCTTTCCATCTCCGGGTCTTTGGTAGAAGCACCTTTTTTATGAGCCTGGAGTCTCCTGCGCGCAGCACTGCTCATTAAAATGTGATTGACAGTGAGAATGTTCAACAAAACAATCAGAATAAAAGGCAGGCCTGGTGTTAGAACGTAATGAATGAACTCGATTATTGCCCATGCTTTAGAATACCGAACACTATATGACACAACACAAAACCAGGGGAAGTTCATCAGTAAATATCGACCTGTCAACAAAAAATACCAGAAGATGTTCTTTAAACAACTCAAAACAGTCGTTGTTATAAGAATAACAGCTGCCATTTTTGTGGTGCAATATTTAGTTTTCAGCTTCCGGTGACAAATTGCCACACATCTGTCAAAGGTGAAAGCTACAGTGAACCAAACGGAGCAGTCCGTAGCTGTATGGAGTAGGACGGCATGTATATTACACACACGGATGACCATCAAGAACACAAAATTTTCGAAGTAAACAATTGGAATCTGCCTCAATATTAAGTCTAAAACAACGACTGATAAGTCTACCGCTGCCATGGCTGCCAGATAAGTCGTTACACATTTTGAGAGGCCGCACTTTCGCTGAGAGAGTACCACAATCGTCACTATGTTAGCTGCGAGGAAGACAAATAACATATGACTTTTTTTGCACTACAATTGCGGCGAGACTATCAATTAAATGCAGTACCTCTAGTGATTTACATGCAGAGCACTGCGTATTGTTTTTGTTGTGGAACAGTTGTACCTGAAAGAAGATTCTAGAAGGAAGGAACGGAAATTAGAAGACATTCAGTCCAAAACGTTGTAATGAAATTGGTGAACTGGATGTTTGTAAAAGTATTCCACTCCATTCAGTATTGTGAGTTTTATAATATGCAAATAATTTAAAAAATCCTCTTTGTCACAAAGCTTTATCAATTGAAATCAATGCAGAACATTTATAACATCGATAGATTCCCCACATCTCTCTGGAATAGTCGGCAAATAATACATTCTGGATGATGACAACACTTCCCGAGTAATTTAGCAACTGAAAAGACTACAGGCATCAATTCAGATCTGGATAGAAAAGTTTCTGCTATCTCGCACTCGCACAGAAATCTAAATGAACACTGGACAATCGTATTCACCAACTGTTTATGATTGCGACCCATCTCTTTGGGTGAACTGAAAATTGATGGACCGTCAGATCCCTTGGCAAATGAACGGCAAAGGCTATGACGGTGGAAAGTGGAATGCATGGTGGAGGAGGAGAATAATTTACAGCAGAAAGTGAAGGTGTGGCTTCTGGGTGGCTGTTGTAATGGAATTCTCAAACGTGGAAGAAGACCTGTTGGGCAGATCTCCAAGTGTTAAACCATTTCTTTACAAAGGTGCTCCCACATTAAGAACGAAGACTGGAGCTGGGTGAGCCTCAAACCCTGAGCCAATTCTGCCCGCTGAAAATTATTGGTGGATGGGACAAAGCCTCAGATCTGTGAATTAGTGACCACATATTTACTTAAACAGTGAAGAAATGGGATAACTTCCATAGGAACTTTTAGTTCTGAATTGTGAAGGCAACTGTCATTTCATTTGAATAGAATACCTTTTTTGAGTTGGATGAATTATTCCCTTCTCTTATCACAAACAATAAAATAATGAATTCAACATGTTGGCAATATATCAGTGAATTAAATATTACTGAATCAAACATTTGTATTTGCCGCTTTGGGAACTATAAGCAAGGCAAAATAGATGAATTCTGCATATGCTAAAATTTGTTGAACTCAGGGTTTGCATTAGCAATGATACTCGGGCACATTTTGCACACTTTGGCTATTACGTTTCTCACAAATCTTATTGATAGGGAAATGACAGAATTAAATCTTCGTGCTTATACTGAGATATGGATCAGCAAAACAGGAATGTTGGAAACAGGAGGAAATAGCAAAGTAAGTTGTACAAAGCAATGCAACTAAACCTGAGAAATAGCAAGTTTCAAAGGAATCAATGACAATACATTTTGAAGAGGAGCACGGGACTGCAGGGGATATTTTCTGAGCAGTGTTTTGCAACAGGGCAGATGCTCTGCAGATCACATAACTGATTGATTTACGAAAATCAATCATATTTCTGATTTACATGACTGATGATTTGATGTGGACCTGTCTCTTGAGGAAGTTTGCGCTGAGATTAGAAACAGGGGAGGAACAAAGAACAAAACAGCACAGGAAACAGGCCCTTCAGCCCAACGAGCCCACACCACCACTCCGATATTCCCACCTCTACCCGCGATCCCTGTCCATGTTTATAGATCTATGGATTAAAAACCAAATTTGAGACAATTTAGGGAGAATTTGTTTTGCCAATTAGCCTAAGAGCACATCTTTGGGACGTGGGAGGAAACCTGAGCACCCGGAGAAAACCCACGCAAGCACGGGGAGAATGTGCAAACTCCCACGTACACAGGCCCACATCCATGTATCTACACAGCACAGCGATAGGCACTGAGTTGTCGTGTTGCCCATCAAATGGTTCAGGTCAAGCATACACTAACGACGTGATGCACTGGGATACTCTCGAAAAAGATCCAATAGCAGCCCTCTCACGACCCATCGCGTGTATGCCCCTTGTTAGACAACAAGGTGGACCAAAGCACCTGTAGGATAAAAACAAGTACATCAATATCATCATCTATTTACACACTTCCCAGGGACTCCCAAGGCTCATGATCCCTATTTTAAATCAGTTTTCTATACCCCTCCATTCCCATTCTGTTCATGTGCCAATCTAAATATTTCTTAAATAAATCCAGAGTACCTGCCTCCACCACTTTACTTGGCAGCGAATTCCATACCCCCACCACCCTCTGTGTGAAAAAACTCCCTCTAGTATCCAAATTATACCTTACCCCCCTCACCCTAAGCCCGTGGCCCCTCTTGCTATTTGAGTCCATCCTAGGAAAAAGCTTACCCCTGTTTATTCTATCTATCCCCTTCACAATCTTGTACACCTCTATTAGATCTCCTCTAAGTCTACGTATTTCTGAGGAAAACAGTCCCAATTTCCCTAATCACTCCTCGTAACTCAGACCTTCCATACCAAGCAGCATCCTGGTAAACCTCCTCTGCACTCTCCCCAGACTCTCCAAGTCCTTCTGGTCACCCTGCTGGGAATTTTTTATAGGGCTCCGAAAAGTTCCAGAGATGTGGAGGAAAAGATTGCAAAGGATGATTCTGGACAGAAGTGAAAGTAACAGGGTAGTTGTTATGGGGGACTTTAACTTTGCACATATTGGTTGGAAAATTTACAGCTCAAGCACGTTAGAGGGGTCAGTTTTTGTACAATGTGTGCAGGAGGGTTTTATGACTCAGTGTGTAAATAAGCCAACAAGAGGAGAGGCTACATTGGATTTGGTTCTGGGTAATGAACCAGACTAGGTGTTAGACTTGGAGGTAGGTGAGCACTTTGGTGATAGTGACCACAATTCAGTTGCATTTACCTAAGTGATGGAAAGGAATAGATACAAAGCAAAGGGAAGAAGTTACAGCTGGGGAAAGATAATTATGAGGCTATTAGGCGAGAGTTAGGATACATAGGGTGGAGTAGGAAACTGCAGGGACTGGGAACACCTGAAATGTGGAACTTATTCAAGGAACAGCTATTGCGAGTCTTTGATAAATATGTATCTGTCGTGCAGGAAGGAAGTGGTCGAGACAGGGAACCGTGGTGTGCTAAGGAAGTTAGTTCACTAGTGAAGAGGAAAAAGGAGGCTTATTTAAAGATGAAATGTGAAGGCTCGGTTACGGCATTGGACAGTTATAAATTACCAGGAGGGAGCTAAAGCGTGAGATAAGAAGAGTGAGAAGAGGACATGAGAAGGGTTTGGCGGATAGGATAAAGGAGAACCCTAAAGCTTTTTTATAGATATGTTAAGAATAAAAGATTGGTTAGGTCAAGATTAGGGCCAGTCAAAGACAGTAGTGGGAAGTTATGCATGGAGATTGGTGAGGCACTGAATGAATATTTTTCATCAGTCTTCACGCGGGAAAATGTCAACAGAGTTGGAGAGAATACTGGAATAGAGGGTTTTAGACTAGACAGGATAGAGGTACATAAGGAGGAGGTGTTAGCTATTCTTGAGTGTATGAAAATAATTAAATCCCCTGGGCCGGATGGGATTTATCCCAGATTACTCTGGGAGGCCAGAGAGGAGATTGCAGAGCCTTCAGCTTTGATCTTCAGTTCGTCGTTGGCTACAGGTGTAGTGCCAGAAGACTGGAGGATGGCAAATGTTCTTCCTTTGTTTAAGAAGGGGAGCAGAGACCATCCTGCAAATTACAGACCAGTGAGCATTACATCTGTGGTGGGAAAAGTTTTGGAAAGAATTATAAGGGATAGGATTTATAGTCATTTAGAAAGAAATGAATTGATTAGGGATAGTCAGCATGGATTTGTGAAGGGAAGGTCTGCCTCACAAACCTTATTGAGTTTTTTTGAAAAGGTGATTAAAGACGTGGATAAGGGTAAGGCAGATGATGTGGTGTACATGGATTTTAGCAAGGCGTTTGATAAGGTTCCCCATGGAAGACTACTGCAGAAAATGCTGATGCATGGGATTGAGGGAGATTTAGCAATTTGGATTAGGAATTGGCTAGCTGATAGAAGACATGGGGTGGTGGTTGATGGGATATATTCAACCTGGAGTTTAGTTACTAGTGGTGTACCTCAGGGATCTGTTTTGCGGCCACTGTTGTTTGTTGCTTTTATAAATGACCTGGATGAGGGTGTAGAGGGATGAGTTAGTAAATTTGCTGACGACACCAAAGTCGGAAGAGTAGTAGACAGTGAGAATGGATGTTACAGTTTGCAGAGGGACATAGATAAGTTGCAGAGCTGGGCCGTGAGGTGGCAAATGGAGTTTAATGTGGAAAAATGTAAGGTGATCCACTTTGGTAAGAGTAATATGTGTTTAGAATATAGGGCTAATGGTAGGACTCTTAGTAGTGTAGATGAGCAGAGAGATCTCGGTGTACAGGTGCATAGATGTCTGAAAGTTGGTACTCAAGTTGATAAGGTTGTTAAGAAGGTGTATAGTGTGTTAGCATTTATGGGTAGAGGGATTGAATTTCTGGAGCCGAGACGTTATGCTGCAAATGTACAAAATTCTGGTGCGGCTGCACTTGGAGTACTGTGTACAGTTTTTGACGCCACATTATAGGAAATATGTACAGGCATTGAACATAGAACATTACAGCACAGAACAGGCCCTTCGGCCTTCGATGTTGCGCTGACCAATATAAAAAGCAATGACCCTCCAAACTAAATCATTCCCTTCTCTTCCATATAATTATCAACTAACCTCTTAAACGCCACCAAACTTGGCGCATCTACAACTCCCGTAGGCACGGCATTCCACTCCCGAACCACCCTTTGGGTAAAGAAGCTACCTCTGATATCCGTCCTATAGCTATCACCCCTTAATTTAAAGCTGTGTCCCCTCGTGCTAGCTTTCTCAATCCTAGGAAAAAGGCTATCACTGTCCACCCTATCTAAACCTCTAATCATCTTACATGTTTCAATAAGGTCCCCTCTTAGCCACCTCCTTTCTAACGAAAACAACCTCAAATCCCTCAGCCTCTCCTCATAAGACCTGCCCTCCATACCAGGCAACATCCTGGTAAACCACCTCTGTACCATAGAACATAGAACATAGAACATTACAGCACAGAACAGGCCCTTCGGCCTTCGATGTTGTGCCGACCAAAATAAAAAGCAATGCCCCTCCAAACTAAACCATTCCTTTCTCTTCCATATACTTATCCATTAACCTCTTAAACGCCACCAAACTTGGCGCATCTACAACAGCTGCAGGCAGGGCATTCCACTCCCTAATCACTCTTTGAGTAAAGACCCTACCTCTGATATCCGCCCTATAACTCATACCCCTTAATTTAAAGCTGTGTCCCCTCGTGCTAGCTTTCTCCATCATAGGAAAAAGGCTATCACTGTCCACCCTATCTAAACCTCTAATCATCTTATATGCTTCAATAAGATCCCCTCTTAGCCACCTCCTTTCTAACGAAAACAACCGCAAATCCTTCAACCTCTCTTCATAGGACCTGCCCTCCATACCAGGCAACATCCTAGTAAACCTCCTCTGTACCCTCTCCAATGCCTCCACATCTTTCTTAGAATGTGGCGACCAGAACTGCACACAATACTCCAAGTGCGGCCGCACTAGAGTTTTGTACAGCTGCAACATGATGCTGCGGCTCCTAAATTCAATCCCCCTACCAATAAAAGCTAAGACTCCATATGCCTTCTTAACAACTTTATCCACTTGACTGCCTACTTTCAGGATCTATTGACACATACACCAAGATCCTTCTGTTCCTCAACACTATTAAGAGCCATACCATTAGCCCTATACTCTACACATTTATTGTTCCTGCCAAAGTGCATTACCTCACACTTTTCCACATTAAACTCCATTTGCCACCTCTCGGCCCAGCTCTGCAACTTTTCCAAGTCCCTCTGCAAACTATAACACCCCTCTTCACTATCTACCACTCCACCGACTTTAGTGTCATCTGCAAATTTACTAATCCATCCTTCAATACCCTCATCCAGATCATTTATAAAAATTACAAACAGCAGGGGCCCCAAAACAGACCCCTAAGGTACACCACTTGTCACCGAACTCCACGATGAATATCTCCCATCAACCACCCCCCTCTGTCTTCTATCTGCTAGCCAATTCCTAACCCAATTAGCTAAATCACCCTCTATCCCATACATCTGCATTTTCTGCAGAAGTCTTCCATGGGCCACCGTATCAAACGCCTTACTAAAGTCCATATATACCACATCAACCGCCTTACCCCCATCCACCTCTTTGGTCACTTTTTCAAAAACTCAATGAGGTTAGTAAGGCACGACCTACCCTTCACAAAACCATGCTGACTATCTCCAATCAATTCATTACTCTCTAAATAACTATAAATCCTATCCCTAATTATTCTCTCTAATACTTTGCCCACAACAGAAGTAAGACTCACTGGCCTATAATTCCCTGGAAGGTCTCTCTTCCCCTTCTTGAACAACTCTCTTCCCCTTCTTGAACAATGTAATTGTTTAAGAAATTATTCAATTGGAAAGGGTGCAGAGGAGGTTTACAAGGATGTTGCCTGGTATGATGGGTAGGTCTTATGATGAAATGCTAAGGAACTTGAAGTTATTTTCTTTAGAGAGAAGAAGGCTAAGAGGTGACTTAATTGAGACATATAAGATGATCAGAGTGTTAGTTAGGGTGGATAGTGAGAGCCTTTTTCCTCGGATGGAGTTGGACAGCACGAGGAGACATAGCTTTAAATTAAGCGGTGGGGTAGTTATAGGACAGATGCGAGAGGTGAGTTCTTTACTCAGAGGTTAGTAAGGGCGTGGAATGCCCTGCCTGCGGAAGTGGACTCGGCAAGTTTAAGGGCGTTCAAATGGGCAGTGGATAGCAATATGGATAGCATTGGAATAGTTTATTTACATTGGTCGGCGCAACATCGAGGGCCAAAGGGCCTGCACTGCGCTGTAATGTTCTATGTTCTACGTTCTACGAATGCAAAATAGTTCAGAGGCAATTGTAGACAGGCTTGGCACGCAGTCAATGCATAGTGATTGTATTCTGAAGGAAACGCAAATTTTTACCACAATGTTCATGCCTGCTGCCTCGCAGTGCTATGGATCTGGGTTTGATTGTAGCTTGTGTGGAGCTTGAATATTCTCCCAATGTCTGTGTGGGTTTCCTTCTTGTGTTCCCATTTCCTGCAACAGTCAGTCTATAGATTGATTACAGGATTGGTCATGCTAAATTGTCCTCAGGCTCTTAAGATGTGTAAGGGTAAAGTGGTTTTTTTGGACAGTTGGTGCGGACACGTTGGACGGAAACGCCTCCTTGACTATTTTAATGATACTATGTTTCTATAATCAGTATTTGAGTCGTGAGGGCAGTAATGAAAGACAGTTTAAAAGCTTCTATCTAGGAACAGATTATTATCAGGAGCACCATTAGCAGAGACAAACAAATCCCTAGAACGATATACTCTTAACAGCAAATTGTGGATGCAGTGTTTGGAGATAAAGCCTTATGAGTGAACTAACCGCAGAAAGTCTGAGTTTTACATGGCAAGTACAGTGTTAAGGATATAAAAATAATAGCGTATAGAAGAAACTTACCAGGGACACCGAAAATGGCAAGGACTGGATAGTAAATATATTGAGTCACCTTGAGTGTCAGCTTGACCCGGTAATCAAATGACATTGTACTAAAACCTGTAGAAAGATATTGAACGTCGTTGCTGAAACTTCTATCCATCGTTTTAACATTCCAATCTGTTCTCCCCATACTATGTCCAATTGTCAGAACGCTGCAGTCTATTGTACTCAGGTTCCAAATGATCCTTTGCCTTGTCAAAGTCCTGTAGGTGATGCTCCCGCTGACGCAATGCAATAACAAAGTAAGAAGATTCCATTTATTAATAGAAGACAAAAATCCTCCAGTGACAGATTTAATGCCCATGAAGACTGCCATTATTTGCAGTCACTGAACAAACAAGTTTAGTTTTCATTTTGCACGCAAGCAATGAACATTGGCAGTGTTGAACATTCACGCAATCCAGATAGGATGAGCAGTGGTTGTTGTAGAGAATAAATAAATACAACATTGAGCCAATTGTTTCATTGCGTTAAGCATGTTAGAGTGGAGCCACAGGTCGAAGTCAATTGATGCACCATGCTTCAAAAAAAAATGCTGAGAATTATACTGACTGCATAGAATTTGATCTAATTTCACTGATGGCCAAATTGTTGATACGACAAGACAGTAAGAATCAGGAGTAGGAATAAGCAATTTGTCTCCTTGAACTTGCATTGGTATTCAATGCAATCATGGTTAAATTCAAGAATCAACTCCATTTCCCTTTCTTTCTTTATAATCTTTGAAACCATTTTTAATTCCAAAACATTTCTATTACCTCATTAATTTTGTCCAATATCCCAAAGTTTACAAACTCTGTGGTAGTAAATTTCTGAGATTCATGAGAGATAAATACATTATCTTAATCTATACTCTAACTCTGCTATTCCTTTACCCTTAAACAATGGCCTCTCGCTCTATATTTCCCCACAAGTCGTATCATCATCTCTCAGTCTCGCCTGTTAATCCTCTTTGGTACCTTATATAGCTCAATTCGACTTCCCCTTATTCTTCCGAAATCTAATGGGTATCTGCCCAAACTGCACAATTTCTTTCCAGAAAACAAATGCTTCATCTTCAAATGCAACTACATCACCCCTCAGGAAAGGGGGCCAAAAGTTCATAACACCCCAGGTGCAATTTCACTGATGCATTGTACAGTCTTCTACACGGGTATTATCTATTCAATTTGCAATTTTCAAAAATCATTTGTTTTCCTTTTTAACCATTCTACCTGCATACCAGTTTTCTGCAATCCAAATCGGTGTGCACCAAAACAGCTGAAGCTTCTGACTATTTCAAGACTAAATTTGCTTTGTATTGTTATTCCTACGAAATTAGATTACTTCCTACTGTCCATATTAAACCCCATCTATCACTTTTCAATCCACGCACCTAATAGTACCACATCCGATTGTAAAATGATTGCCGCTTTTACTTACTATCGCACCTGTTTTCGTTTCATTTGCATATGTGTCTGTGATACGCACGTTACTTGCATCCAACTTATGGCTACAGGTTGTAAACAGCTGGAGCCCGGAGAGTGAAAACTGGCACTCCACAAAATGTACTCTGTCCACCAGAAAATGACCTATCACTCGCAATTCTCTGTGAGATAAATAGCTTTTGTTTTCTGGGGGAAAGAACATATAGAACATAGAATACTACAGCACAAATAGGCCCTTCGGCCCACAAGTTGCGCCGGTCATACCCATACCTACTAGGCCATAGAACTACTACCTGTAACTCACAATCCCATTTAATCCAATGTACTCATCCAGAAATCTTTTAAAAGACACCAGCAAGTTTGCCTCCACGACCACTGACAGCAGCCGATTCCACTCACCCACCACCTCTGAGTGAAAAACTTACCCCTAACATCTCCTCTGTACTTGTTGTCCAGCACTTTAAACCTGTGCCCTCTCATAGCGACCATTTCAACTCCTGGAAATAGCCTCCGAGAATCCACCCTATCTATTTCTCTCAACATTTTATAAACCTTCATCAGGTCTCCTCTCAACCTTAGTCTCTCCAGGGAGAAGAGACCTAGCTTCCTCAACCTATCTTCATAGGGCATGCCTCCCAATCCAGGCAACGTCCTTGCGAATCTCCTCTGCACTCTCTCAATAGTTTCCACATCCTTCCTATAGTGAGGTGACCAGAACTGCGTACAGTACACGAAGTGGAGTCTGACAATGTTCTTTACCCAAAGGGTGGTTCGGGAGTGGAATGCCCTGCCTGCAGCGGTTGTAGATGCGCCAAGTTTGGTGGCGTTTAAGAGGTTAGTTGATAAGTATATGGTTGATAAGTATAAGTATATAAGTATAAGTATAAGGTGTACCTCAGGGGTCTGTTTTGGGGCCACTGCTGTTTGTAATTTTTATAAATGATCTGGATGAGGGTATTGAAGGATGGATTAGTAAATTTGCAGATGACACTAAAGTCGGTGGAGTGGTAGATAGTGAAGAGGGGTGTTATAGTTTGCAGAGGGACTTGGACAAGTTGCAGAGCTGGGCCGAGAGGTGGCAAATGGAGTTTAATGTGGAAAAGTGTGAGGTAATGCACTATGGCAGAAATAATAAATGTGTAGAGTATAGGGCAAATGGTAGGATTCTTAGTAGTCTAGATGAACAGAGGGATCTTGGTGTGTATGTGCATAGATCCTTGAAAGTAGGCAGTCAGGTCGAGAAGGTTGTTAGGAAGGCATATGGAGTCTTGGCTTTTATTGGTAGGGGGATTGAATTTCGGAGCCGCAACGTCATGTTGCAACTGTAGAAAACTCTAGTGTGGCTGCACTTGGAGTATTGTGTGCAGTTCTGGTCCCCACATTCCAAAATAAATTTTCTGTCTTGGAGGCTACAGTTGAGGAAGAATCAACTGGAGCTGACCAAAGGGAGCAGGTCTCTGGGGGTGAGCCTGCTGAGAATGCTCAGGTGGGTGGGGGGAATAAGAGATTAGGCCTAGTTATAGGAGACTCCATAGTTAGAGGGACAGATAGGAGGGTAAATAGTAATAAACAGGACTCAGGGCTGGTGTGTTGCCTCCCAGGGGCTGGGGTCCAGGATGTCGCAGATCGGGTTTTTAAGATTCTTAAGGGTGAGGGGAGTCAGCCCCAAGTCATAGTTCATGTGGGGACACATGATGTAGGTAGGACAAGGGAAGGGGATATTAAACAGAAATTTATGGAGTTAGGGTGGAAGCTTAGGTCCATAACAGGCAGAGTGGTTATCTCTGGACTCTTGCCTGTGCCAAGGGATAGTTTAGAGAAGAACAGAGAAAGGGAAAGTTTGAACTCATGGCTGCGTGGATGGTGCAGGAGGGAGGGGTTCAGGTTCCTTAACAATTGGGACTCATTCTGGGATAGGTGGGACCTCTTCAAGAGAGATGGTCTACACCTGAACCAGAGGGGGACTAATATCTTGGGGGGAAAATTTGCTAAGGCTATGATGGGGGCTTTAAACTGATTCGGGGGGGGGGTGGGATCCTAAGTAGTTGGGGTGCTGAGAGGGATGAGAGTAAGGGGGTTATAGAAGAGAGTTGTAAAACACAGCGGCGTGCGGGTGGGGTGGGGCATGGTTTGAAATGCGTATACTTTAATGCAAGGAGTATTCGCAATAAGGGGGAGGAACTTGCAGCTTGGACAGTACCTGGAACTTCGATGTTGTGGCCATTTCAGAGACTTGGGTAGAGCAGGGACAGGAATGGATGTTGCAGGTTCCGGGGTACAAATGCTTTAGTCGGAGTAGAGAAGGAGGTAGAAGGGGGGGAGGAGTGGCATTATTGGTCAAAGACTGTATCACGGTGATAGAAAAGAAGTTTGATGAGGACTTGTCCGTTGAGGTAGTATGGGCTGAGATTAGAAACAGGAGAGGAGAGGTCACCCTGTTGGGAGTCTTTTACAGACCTCCTAATAGTTCTAGAGAGGTTGAGGAAAGGATTGCAAAGTCAATTCTGATTAGGAGTGAAAGTAGTAGGGTAATTGTGATGGGGGACTTTAACTTTGCTAATATTGATTGGAATAGCTATAGCTCTAGCTCGTTAGAGGGGTCAGTTTTCGTACAGAGTGTGCAGGAAGGTTTTTTGACTCAGTATGTAGATAGGCCAACTAGAGGTGAGGCTACATTGGATTTGGTGCTGGGCAATGAGCCAGACCAGGTGTTAGGCTTGGAAGTTAGTGAACATTTTGGTGATAGTGACCACAATTCGGTTACGTTCACCTTAGTGATGGATAGGGATAGGCATGAAGCTGGGGGCAGTAGTTATAGCTGGGGGAAGGGTAATTATGAGGCCATCAGGAGAGAATTAGGGTGCATAGATTGGACTAGGAAACTACAGGGACTGGGAACATCTGGAATGTGGTGCTTATTCAAGGAGCAGCTGCTGCGAGTCCTTGATAAGTATGTCCCTGTCAGGCAGGGAGGAAATGGTCGAGTAAGAGAGCCTTGGTGTACGAAAAGTTGATTTGCTGGTTAAGAAGAAAAAGGAGGCTTATGTCAGGATGAGGCTTGAAGGCTCAGTTAGTGCAATGGATAGCTATAGATTAGCCAGGAAGGAGCTAAAAAGTGAATTGAGGAGAGCTAAGAGGGGACACGAGAAGATGTTGGCTGATAGGATTACGGAGAATCCTAAAGCTTTCTTTCGATATGTTAAGAATAGAAGATTGGTTAGGGCAAGATTAGGGCCAGTCATAGACAGCAGTGGGAAGTTGTGCGTGGAGCCTGAAGAGATTGGTGAGGCACTGAATAAATATTTCTCTTCGGTATTCACGCAGAGTGCTGGAAATGTAGCTATGGAGAACACTGAGGTACAGGGTTGCAAATTGGGAAGTATTGTAGTAGATAGGGAGGATGTGTTAGAAATTTTCGAGGGTTTGAAGTTGGATAAGTCCCCTGGGCCGGACGGGATTTACCCTAGGATTCTCTGGGAGGCAAGAGAGGAGATTGCAGAGCCTCTGGCTCTGATCTTCAGGTCCTCGTTGGTTACGGGTGTGGTTCCAGAGGACTGGAGGATAGCGAATGTGGTCCCATTGTTTAAGAAGGGGAAGAGAGACCTTCCAGGGAATTATAGGCCAGTGAGTCTTACTTCTGTTGTGGGCAAGGTATTGGAGAGAATTATTAGGGATAGGATTTATAGTTATTTAGAGAGAAATGAATTGATTGGGGATAGTCAGCATGGTTTCGTGAAGGGTAGGTCATGCCTTACTAACCTCATTGAGTTTTTTGAGAAAGTGACCAAAGAGGTGGATGGGGGTAAGGCGGTTGATGTAGTATATATGGACTTTAGTAAGGCGTTTGATAAGGTGGCCCATGGAAGACTTCTACAGAAAATGCAGATGTGTGGAATAGAGGGTGATTTAGCTAATTGGATTAGGAATTGGCTGGCAGATAGAAGACAGAGGGTGGTGGTTGATGGGAGATATTCATCGTGGAGTTCGGTGACGAGTGGTGTGCCTCAGGGGTCTGTTTTGGGGCCCCTGCTGTTTGTAATTTTTATAAATGATCTGGATGAGGGTATTGAGGGATGGATCAGTAAATTTGCAGATGACACTAAAGTCGGTGGAGTGGTAGATAGTGAAGAGGGGTGTTATAGTTTACAGAGTGACTTGGACAAGTTGCAGAGCTGGGCCGAGAGGTGGCAAATGGAGTTTAATGTGGAAAAGTGTGAGGTAATGCACTTTGGCAGGAACAATAAATGTGTAGAGTATAGGGCTAATGGTAGGGCTCTTAATAGTGTTGAGGAACAGAAGGATCTTGGTGTATGTGTCAATAGATCCCTGAAAGTAGGCAGTCAAGTGGATAAAGTTGTTAAGAAGGCATATGGAGTCTTAGCTTTTATTGGTAGGGGGATTGAATTTAGGAGCCGCAGCATCATGTTGCAACTGTACAAAACTCTAGTGCGGCCGCACTTGGAGTATTGTGTGCAGTTCTGGTCCCCACATTATAAGAAAGATGTGGAGGCATTGGAGAGGGTACAGAGGAGGTTTACCAGGATGTTGCCTGGTATGGAGGGCAGGTCCTATGAAGAGAGGTTGAAGGATTTGAGGTTGTTTTCGTTAGAAAGGAGGCGGCTAAGAGGGGATCTTATTGAAGCATATAAGATGATTAGAGGTTTAGATAGGGTGGACAGTGATAGCCTTTTTCCTAGGATGGAGAAAGCTAGCACGAGGGGACACAGCTTTAAATTAAGGGGTATGAGTTATAGGACGGATATCAGAGGTAGGTTCTTTACTCAAAGAGTGATTAGGGAGTGGAATGCCCTGCCTGCAGCTGTTGTAGATGCGCCAAGTTTGGTGGCGTTTAAGAGGTTAATTGATAAGTATATGGAGGAGAAGGGAATGGTTTAGTTTGGAGGGGCATTGCTTTTTATTTTCGTCGGCACAACATTGAAGGCCGAAGGGCCTGTTCTGTGCTGTAATATTCTATGTTCTATGTTCTAAATAAGTATATGGAAGAGAAGGGAATGGTTTAGTTTTGGAGGGGCTTTGCTTTTTATATTGGTCGGCGCAATGTCGAAGGCCGAAGGGCCTGTTCTGTGCTGTAATGTTCTATGTTCTATGTTCTAAGTATATGGTATATGGTTTAGTTTGGAGGGGCATTGCTTTTTATATTGGTCGGCGCAACATCGAAGGCCGAAGGGCCTGTTCTGTGCTGTAATGTTCTATGTTCTATGTTATAAAATTGCAGCATTTCCTCCCGACTCCTAAATTAGCGAGGCTGATTTAAGAGTCCTACAGACTCGGACCCCATGATCATTCTGCTCCTCAACACTGTTAAGACTCTTACTGGTGATATGTACTTAGTCATCCCATTGTTCCTGCCAAAATGGACCATTTCACATTTATCTGCGTTGAAGTCCGCTGCCACTTCTCCGCCCATTCTTGCATCCTATCTATGTCTTGCTGCATATTCTGACATCCCTCCAGACCATCCACAACACCACCAACCTTTGTATCATCGGCGAACTTACTACTCATCCTTCCACTTCTTCATCCCGGTCATTTATGAAAATAACGAACAGCAATAGTCCTAGAACAGATCCCTGGGGCACTTCACTGGTGACTGATCTCCACGCAGAAAAAGACCTATCCACAACCACTCTCTGCAGGCAAGCCAGTTCTGTATCCACAAAGCCAAAATCCCCTTGGATCCCATGCCATCTTACCTTCTCAAGAAGTTCTTGCATGCGGGACCTTATCAAATGCCTTGCTGAAATCCATGTACACCACATCCACCGCTCTTCCTTCATCAATGTGTTCAGTCACATTTTCAAAGGACTCCACTACACTCGTAAGGCATGATGTGCCTTTGACAAAGCTGTGTTGACTATTTCTGATCAAGCTAAACTTCTCTGAATGCTCATAAATCCTGTTCCTCAAGATTCTGTCCATCAACTTACCAACCACTGACGTCAGACTCGCAGGTCGGTAATTTCCCGGGCTATCCCTGTTCCCTTTCTTGAAATTAGGAACCATATCTGCAATCCTCCAATCCTCCGGAACCTCTCCCGTCTCCATTGACGACGCGACAATATCGCCAGGGGCTCTGCAATCACTTCCCTCATCTCCCACAATAGCCTAGGGTACATCCCATCCGGTCCTGGCGACTTATCTATCTTGATAGAATTTTAGAGTTCCAACACATCCTCTTTCTTAACATCCACATACTCAATCTTTTCAGTCTGCTGCAAACTTGCAGTACGACCTCCCAGATCACTTTCCTTTGTGAATACTGAGGCAAAGTACTCATTAAGCACTTCTGCCATTTCTTCTGGTTCCACACAAACTTTTCCCCCTTCACCTTTTTAAAGGTCCAATCCCTTCACTTCTCATCCTTTTGCCCTTCACATATTTATAGAACATTAGCCATATCATATTAGCCATGTGATATGACTAATGTAGAAAAAACATTCAATCATTAGATTTGTTGCTGAAACATTTCGAGGCACTTTCAGAAATTTGCGTGAACTTGGGAATATCGCCACAGTGCATGATGTCAACAACAAAAGGTCATTGGGAAACCAGGATAGCTTTTACAACTATTTGTAATTCTTTCCAACTTTGGCAAAATCCCCTTTCATGTCTTTGTAGTTACCTTTATTCAACTACAATACCGCTATACCCGATTCCATCTTATCTCCCTCAAACTGCAGGGTGAATTCTAACAATGTTGTTGTCACTTACCCCCTCACGTTTCCTTCACCTGAAGCTCATTTATCAAGCCTGCTTCATTGCATATCATTAATCAAGTTTTGCCCATTTCCAAATGGGCTTCACCAAAATGTGTTACAAGAAGCCATCTCATAGACATTGCATGATTTGTTTTTTCCTTCTGGAGGTCCACTACCAAACTGATTTTGTTGAGTTCATCTGCATATTTCAGTCCCAATAATGGCTGTACCCGTGCCTTCCGTACTAACAAGTTTCATTTGATGTCGCATTTTGTGCCCCACACCCTATCAATCTACCTGTCTCTTTATCTATCTATCCATCGATCTATGTATCTGCCTACCTGTCTCTCTGTTATAGAATGTCTGCAATGCAGAAGGAGATCATCCAGCCCATCGAGTCTGCACTGATCACAATTCCACCCAGACCTTATTCCTGTAGCCCCACATATTTTCACCGCTATTCCCCTGACGTTAGGGTCAATTTAGCATGGCCAATCAACTTAACCTGCACATTGTGGATTATGGCATGAGACCAGAGCACCCAGATGAAATCCACGAAGAAACGGGGAGAACAGCAAATTCCGCATAGACAGTGATCCGAGACTGGAACTGAGCCTGGGTTCGTGGCACAATGAGGCAGCAGCGCTAATCATTGTGTGACCATGCCACCCACGTATCTAGATAGGTAGGTAGATAGATAGATCGATAGGAAGAAAGATAGATCGATAGACAGATAGAAAGAGAGAAAAAAATTAAGAAAGAAAAGGAGAGACACAAACGTGTCCATTTTTTCACACAGAGAGTGGTGAGTGTCTGGAACAAGGTACCAGAGGTAATAGTAAAGATGGTTACAATTTTGTCTTTCAAAAAACAATTAGATAGTTACATGGGTAAGATGGGTATAGAGAAAGATAAGCCAAATGTGGGCAATTGGGATGAACCTAGGAGTCTAAAAATAAAAAGGGTGGCATGGATTAGTTGGGCCAAAGGACCTGTTTCCATGCTGTAAACCTCCATGACTCTGTGACTCTATGACTTCAATTCACAAACCTAAGACTCTGACTACCATCCATCCTGCCCGACATCAAAGCCCCGCGCCACTTCTCTAATTTCTCCTAGATCAGCAAGACCAAATTAACAACCTTCTTCCCCGCCTCCCCCACTCACCTCTTTCACAAATCTCACCTTTTCAAAAAACAAAGAACAAAAATCAAAACAGCATTTCGGTGCAATGAGCCCGCGCCACCACCTCGATGTTCCCACTTCTACCCGTGATCCCTGTCTATGTTTATAGATCTATGGATTGAAATCTATGGATTTGAGACAATTTAGGGAGAATTTGTTCTGCCAATTAGCCTAAGAGCACATCTTTGGGATGTGGGAGGAAACGGGAGCACCCAGAGAAAACCCACACAAACACGGGAAGAATGTGCAAACTCCCACAGACACAGGCCCAAATCCATGTATCTGCACAGAACAGCGATAGTCACTGAGCTGTCGTGTTGCCCATCAAATGGTCCAGATCAAGCGTACACTAATGACGTGAAACACTAGGATAATCTCGAAAAAATCCAAGAGCAGCCCTCTCACGACCCATCGCGTGTATGCCCCTTGCCAGACAATAAGGTGGACCAAAGTACCTGTAGGATAAAACAAATACACTCACTCACACAAATACACCCCTCACTCACAGCATCACTAGCCTACTAGTCCAGACATTGAAATGCAAAAAAACTTGGATCATTAAATAATGACAAAATAAATCCAGAAAATGTGGCTGACTCTCCAGTTTGTTTCCGCATTATCCTGTAGATGTTTGTGTTCACACTGCAATGCTTCAGCAAGAACATAGAACATAGAACAATACAGCAGAAACAGGCCCTTCGGCCCACGAGTTGCACCGTTCACATCTACCAATCCACAGACCTATCTATAACCCCCTATCCTATTCTTTTCCATATACTCATCCAGAAGTCTCTTAAAAGACCACAGTGACTTTGCGTCAACAACCTCCGACGGCAGTCGGTTCCATTCACTCACCACCCTCTGAGTGAAAAACCTACCCCTGACATATCCTTTGTATTTGCTTCCCTGCACCTTAAATCTGTGTCCTCTCGTATTGACCATTTCCGCTCGGGGAAATAAACTCTGAGTCCACCCTATCTATTCCTCTCAACATTTTATAAACCTCTATCAGGTCGCCTCTCAACCTACGTCTCTCCAGTGAGAAGAGTCCCAGCTCCCTCAACCTATCTCATAAGGCCTGCCTCCCAATCCAGGCAGCATCCTTGTAAATCTCCTCTGAACTCTCTCAATAGCCTCTACATCCTCCCTATAATGAGGCGACCAGAACTGCGCACAATACTCCAACAAGGATCAAAAATGTTGGTTAAATAACCAAAGAAATGTTGTTTCGGCAATGCAGACATACTGAGAGGCAGTGGCAATGTGGGCTCTATTGACTCTGTTTGGAAGATCTGAGTGAAAGTTTATAATCATGTGTCTAGAAATTTGTGAGCAATCCTCACTGAAATGCAGTCTCCTTCCTCTGAAGAAGGATCAGAGCAGATGGTGGTAGATCCAGAAGGGACGTGCTTTCCTCTATGAAAGAGAAGAAACTGTCAATACCGCATGCAGTGAGAAAGAACTCACTGTGACTAATCTGCCCATTTGACCTCTGGGATCCTGAAAATGTTTTAATCTTTCCTCCTCTATATTAAACTAACATGTTATATTAAAATGCTGCATCCTCAGAAACGGAACATGTGAATTTAAAGTCCCTTGGGAATTACCAATCGCTTATTCAAAGCTAATCTGGGAGGACTAAGTATTAAAACTTTTCAAACGTCAGTTTCCCACAATGCAGCGAAGTTGCAATTATACCAGCAGAGGAGGTGTAAATAACACTTCGCTTGGAATGGAGAATGTCAGTGATCAGGAAAAAATTACCAGGCAAAGATCATTGTTTCAAACACTTCCCTTGCCCCCTCCCTAGGTCTCTTATTCCCAACCCCCATCTAACCACTCAACAAGGCATTCTATGCCCCTTAGACATTCTGCAACTACACCATAACTAGCAGCAATGCCACTCCCGCCTGTTCACCTCAGCAGCGCGGGTTCCACTCCCAATCATTGACAAGAAGAATAACTCTTGCTCTTCTCCACACCCACAGAAGAACAAGCAAACTAGTAAGCCGGAAAGGCTGTGTCATGCTCCCTGAAATCTCCCCACACCCTACGAGACTGCAGAGCATCCCCAACCCGTTCCCCACCTGACTCCAACCTCACCATCTTCCAACAACGGATGGCTCTATCTCCATCCAAAAACCTCACCATGATTTATATCCCCATATTCCCAACAGGTTATCAATCTCTCGGCACAGGACAAACCCACCATCCTCATGAGCATTCTGGGTGAAGATTCATTGCAGTCGTATATCCTTCAATGGGTAGTGGAACAAAAACAAATACTCATGGTGTAAGAGCAATTTGTTTCTCTGCTCAATCCCCCTTTTGTTGAACCTTCTATTGGTTTCCTGATTGCTTTTGCACCTGCAAATGTATTCAGAAACTTCGGACAAGCATATCCAAATCTGTGCACCACTATTACCACTTACTATCTCCTTCATTTTTATAATCACTCTGCATCCAGATGGTTTTCTCCCAGAGTGGACAATTTTACTTTTCTGTCTCTGCAATCCATCTATCATACCTAAACAAGACACTAATCCTGGCTAAAATCTTTTGAAGTCCATTCTTCTCTGAACTCACATTTCTCAGTAGGTTTGGGCCATCAGTCAAAGTGGGAGTATTAGAATTCGTCCCTACCCATCAACTATCTTTTTTTTATTAACTGGTGATATATGACACATTAATTATCTCTAAGGAATAATGCAGCCAGGGATCCAGCTTCATGCTCGGCCTCAGGTCATTGTGTTCAGTTAGTACATTTTCCACGTGTCCATACGGATTCCCTTCAAGGGCTCCGGTTAGCTCCCACGGTCCAAAAATGTGCAGATAAATTTGAATGACCATGCTAAATTGTCCTTTACTGGCATGGTAAATTCTTGGGGATATAGGAATGGGTGGGATCGTTATTGATGCAGATTCGATGGGTGAATGGCCTGCTTCTGCACTCAAACCCTTTAATCCACACGTTAGAGTTGAGCAATGTCACAACGAGATGTCTCTTCAATTTATGTCAATCCCAAGTGCTCGAATTTGGTTCATTGATGACTTGTATGGATATCAATCTGATAATCTGTAAGATTTCACAATCATTTGATGCTGTTTACTCTTGTGCTAGTTGCATCATCCAATATCTCCAAGAGGTTTGACAAACATGAACTAATTCCTGTTTACTTAGCCCAGATTTCATTCTAAGTGTCCAGTTATCGCTCCTGCAAAACAAAGATTACAGCATCATCTTTGCAACTGATGTCAGACAAATCAATTTATTGGTTCTGTTCCTCCTGTTATTGTCTGTGGTGTTTAATCTGCAGAGACAGAAGTCTTGATTGCATCAGACTGGATGGTAGTAATACTTGTTTTGCAATACCCAGCTCCTTCCTTATTTTCTTGACAGTACATGGATGAATAGTGCTGGCACAAAACTGATGTTTGCGATGCTCCTACATCAGCACAATGAAGACTGTACACTTTACCCAACACTTCCAAATCATTTATGTACTCTAAGAATGATTTAGTCTTTTACTTGCAATCTCGTCTGTAGTATTGCTGATGAAGAACATCAGAAATCGTTAGATTGCAGCAGGGAACATTAAGGATTCAATTCATCACACCCAAATCGTTATAAATATCTGACGTGGGCCATTTGACGCATTGGGGAAATTCAAAGGGATCAGCATTGCGCACTTCAAAGCACAGACCATAGTAGCCCTTCAATTCTATGGCACAGCAATAACATCAGGCTGTTTGAACTTCGTGTTTTTTGCACTCCAAGCTGAGGCCACTCAAACTTCCACACATGGCGCACATGAATCAGAAAATATTACATCACGCCTCACACATGTTATGTAGCAGCAGTAGGGAAACTTTATTCACATTGAAACAATTACACAAATAAAAACAGGGGAATGCTATTGAGGAAAAGGTTTGAGTGGTGTTTGGATTTAGCTGCTGTGGAACAAAGGTATCTCCAACGTCTGTCCCTGCCTAACATCAAAAGACGTGGAATTGTTGATGCTTGAATTTAATTTGATTTCCCTTGTGAACTATATGATCTGGCACCAAGGCTTTGAAATCCATCTGTGGGTAGAGGTAATAAACAAAAGAGCAGTGGCCGTTGTTCAGCAGAGAAACGCCAAATGTTTTTGTTCTCAGAGTACTTTTATGAAGAAGCAGATTGTATCTAAATGTGTCGACGTTCCCGTTCATCTCGCCTCACAGGACACTGAGGATCTGAGTCAAACTCCCCTATCATTGTTTGTATCACTAACTGGACCGACTTATGGCTTGTATCACTTCAATGACCCCAAAGATATTGGCTAGAGTCCAGATTTTCTTCATTGATAAGAAAGTGCAAACTAATCTTTCTCCCCAGTATCACTGACAGCACGCAATGGAAGTGATTGAGATATTAAGAGAGGAATACCTCAGGGGTCTGTTTTGGGGCCCCTGCTGTTTGTAATTTTTATAAATGATCTGGATGAGGGTATTGAAGGATGGATTAGTAAATTTGCAGATGACACTAAAGTCGGTGGAGTGGTAGATAGTGAAGAGGGGTGTTATAGTTTGCAGAGGGACTTGGACAAGTTGCAGAGCTGGGCCGAGAGGTGGCAAATGGAGTTTAATGTGGAAAAGTGTGAGGTAATGCACTATGGCAGAAATAATAAATGTGTAGAGTATAGGGCAAATGGTAGGATTCTTAGTAGTCTTGATGAACAGAGGGATCTTGGTGTGTATGTGCATAGATCCCTGAAAGTAGGCAGTCAAGTCGAGAAGGTTGTTAGAAGGCATATGGAGTCTTGGCTTTTATTGGTAGGGGGATTGAATTTCGGAGCCGCAACGTCATGTTGCAACTGTACAAAACTCTAGTGCGGCCGCACTTGGAGTATTGTGTGCAGTTCTGGTCCCCACATTATAAGAAAGATGTGGAGGCATTGGAGAGGGTACAGAGGAGGTTTACCAGGATGTTGCCTGGTATGGAGGGCAGGTCTTATGAAGAGAGGCTGAGGGATTTGAGGTTGTTTTCGTTAGAAAGGAGGCGGCTAAGAGGGGACCTAATCGAAACATATAAGATGATTAGAGGTTTAGATAGGGTGGACAGTGATAGCCTTTTTCCTAGGATGGAGAAAGCTAGCACGAGGGGACACAGCTTTAAATTAAGGGGTGATAGTTATAGGACGGATATCAGAGGTAGGTTCTTTACCCAAAGGGTGGTTCGGGAGTGGAATGCCCTGCCTGCAGCAGTTGTAGATGCGCCAAGTTTGGTGGCGTTTAAGAGGTTAGTTGATAAGTATATGGAAGAGAAGGGAATGGTTTAGTTTGGAGGGGCATTGCTTTTTATATTGGTCGGCGCAACATCGAGGGCCGAAGGGCCTGTTCTGTGCTGTAATGTTGTAAGTTGTATGTTCTATGTTCTATATTGTTGCATAATCTGATACTCATTTAAGAATGGGATATTTCAGAACATTCTTGAACTGCTCCGACAACTTAGTCTGGGTCAATGACATAACTGGCAGTGTTTTTGCAGAACAGTAGCACGAAGCCATTTGTACATTTATAGAATTTATACAATTGCACATTTGTACAATTATAGAAAGTGATAGCCTAAATAGTGCTTTCTAATCTAACCCAAGTACAGCATAGATATTGCCCATAAGAGTACGAAATTTCCTGAGATAACAAACAGCAAAATGATGGATTTCTTTGGGTTCTCAATCTGAGGATCTCTGGAACTCTTCCCATTCCTGTTAGTTTGGAGTCTCCCATGTGTCGCGCTGCTCATCAAAATATGTTTAAATGTGAAAATAATCAAGAGCACAATCAGAACAAAAGGAATCACGACGTAACAATGTTGTGAATGAATGTGATTATTGCCCAAGCTGTAGAATAGCGAAAGCTGAACATCACGACTCAAAAGCAAGGGACGTTCATCATCAAATAAGGATCAGTTAACAAAAAAGAAGAAAATATTTTTAAACGGCTCAAAGTAGTCACTGGTGCAAGAACCACAGCTGCTGTTTTTTTTTGTTTTCAGTGCCATGTTTATGTTTTAAGTTTTTCGCCACAAATTGGTCAAAAGTGAACACCACAGTGAATCTATCAGAACAGTCAGTGGCTGCACAGCATGGATATTGCACACACGGATGACCATCAGGAAGAGCAATTTGTCAGAATAAATAACTGGAATTTGCCTCATGGTCAAGTCGGGGACAATGACTAGGAGATTCACGACTGCCATGGCCGCCCAGGTAGCTGGTGACACATCTGCAGAGACCGCATTTTTGCTGATCGAGGATCACAATTATGGCGATGTTAGTTGTCGAGGAGAAACTACCTCGTGAAAATTTACATATGAAAGTTAACAGTTTTCAAGTAGGGGCTTAAATCAGGCTGATGAAACGAATAATCATAGGTTTAAGACCACTGACACGATACTGATTTAGAGTGAATGATCTCAGACTATAAAGAGCACAAGCAACAATCTGCCACAATGAAATGCATTCGAACTGAATAACAAAACCTTCTCATTTAAAACCCCGTACTTTAAATTTATGAAATGGATGCAGTTTGCTGTAAGAATGCATTTTGTTAAACTTCAATGAATGGCAAGACACAGCAGGGATTGACGCCATGTGGTCGAAGACGTAGACATTCATAGAATCTCCACAGTGCAGAAGGAGGCCATTCGGCCCTTGGAATCTGCAATGACAGCAATCCCATCTCAGGCTCTATTCTACAATCCTGTTGGTCTCTCAGACTGATACATCCTGGGACACGAAGGGGCAATTTAACATGGCCAATCAAATTACCCCGCACATCGTTTCATCATGTGAAGGAACCGGAACACAAGGAGGAAACCCACGAAGACACGGGGAGAATGTGCAAATTCTGCACAGACAGCGCCTGCATTCCAAAGGACAGTAAATTCTACTGCCTTATGGAGATAGGTTGAGGGAGCTGGGACTCTTCTCCCCGGAGAGACGAAGGTTGAGAGGCGGCCTGATAGAGATTTATAAAATATTGAGAAGAATAAATAGGGTGGACTCTCAGAGGCTGTTTCCCCAGGCTCAAATGGTCGCTACGAGAAGACACAGATTTAAGGTGCAGGGAAGCAAGTACAGAGGAGACGTTAGGGGTAAATATTTCACTCAGAGGGTGGTGAGTGAATGGAATCGGCTGCTGTCGGTGATGGTAGAGGCGAACTCGCTGGGGTCTTTTAAAAGACTTCTGGATGAGTATATGGGATCTAATGGGTTTGGGGGTTATAGATAGGTCTACGGCTTGGTTGGTATATATGTGATCGGCGCAACTTGTGGGCCGAAGGGCCTGTTGTGCTGTAGTGTTCTGTGTTCTATGTGCAGTCACTCTTTCAGCAGTTGTCAGATACAAAATCGCTAACAACGCCAGTTTGATGAATAGAACATAGAACATAGAACACTACAGCACAAACAGGCCCTTCGGCCCACAAGTTGTGCCAAACACATCAAAACCTACCCATAGATTATATAGAATAAGAGCTATATAGCTTAAAACAGGTAACACAGGTGCAACACAGACATAAGGATTGTCTTCGGGTCGGGCAAGTGTCACGTGGGTTTTAGTGTGTGGGGATCATTCATCCATTCACTATCCACGGTCCCAGGTTGTTGGGCAACCAATGGAGGAATTATCCAAATTTAAGGACCCATAAGATCCCATGAGGTCACAATGATGTAATGGGCTGAATTGGTGACAGGGATTATTACTGACTATTAATTTTGCCCGGGTTAATCCCACCAGAAAGGTGAAAAAATTGTTCTTGAAACTTTAAAATTGGCCTTGCGTAGGCATTATATTTCAGTGTGATATTGGGCTGCCCGTATTCTCCATGTGGAGTGTTGGATTTCTTTAGATCACTCTCCCAAGTTTCACTCAGTACTTATTGAGGTGTACATCACCAATGTTGCATCCTGTGCTGCATTAGAATAATTATACTCTGCCGCATTGAATTAATTAACTGAAATAAAAATCCATAAGATGCGTGCCATGCAAGAAAATAGACAAGATTAAATTGCAAAATAATTGACCTGAAATAGTTGAAATGCTGGTCATCCGATCCCCCTCCATTGGTTTTCCTGCTTGCTAGTTCTGATAAAGAGTAATCAAACTCAAATATTTCATTACTTTTAGCACGGCCAAGTATTCCAACGCAACATCTGAATCAGTGTTGCTTAATGCATCGCCACTGGTCAGAGCAGACAGACAGCGTTTTAATATTTTAATTGGGTGCAGAACGCGCTGTCAAGTGGTGGAGGCAGGCACTCTGGAGTTATTTAAGAAATACTTAGATGGGCACATGAACAGAATGGGAATGGAGGGGTATAGAAAACTGATTTAAATAGGGATCATGAGCCTTGGGAGTCCCTGGGAAGTGTGTAAATAGATGATGATATTGATGTACTTGTTTTTATCCTACAGGTGCTTTGATCCACCTTGTTGTCTAACGAGGGGCATACACGCGATGGGTCGTGAGAGGGCTGCTCTTGGATTTTTTTCGAGAGTATCCTAGTGCTTCACGTCGTTAGTGTACGCTTGACCTGGACCATTTGATGGGCAACATGACAGCTCAGTGACTATCGCTGTGCTGTGCAGATACATGGATTTGGGCCTGTTACTGTTTTGCGCATTCTCCCCGTGCTTGCGTGGGTTTTCTCCGGGTGCTCCGGTTTCCTCCCACATCCCAAAGATGTGCTCTTAGGCTAATTGGCAAAACAAATTCTCCCTAAATTGTCTCAAATTTGGTTTTTAATCCATAGATCTATAAGCATAGACAGGGATCACGGGTAGAGGGGGGAACATTGCCGGGGGGGAGGGCGTGCTCGTTGAGCCGAAGGGCCTGTTTCCTGTGCTGTTTTGTTCTTTGTTCTTTGAATATGACAAAATGTGAGATTTTGGACTATCTTAGGTGTTACAAAATGGGTGACAGGGATAATATGGGCTGAAATGCCTATTCAGATCGCAAGGAGGGAATTAATGCGAAGCATTCTTTGTAGAATTGATAGTGGAATAATGATATTTACCAAGGATACCAACGATGGCAATAATTGCGTAGTAAATATACTGAGTTATCCCAAGAGCCAACTTGATCTGGTAATACAGCATGGGAAACGGGCCCTTTGGCCCAATGAGTTTGTGCAGCCCTTTTAACATTATGAGTGCCCTCCTCTACCTATGACCTTTGTCTACCCCTATTGAGAAAGATTGAGGGAAATATAATTTAGGGACAATTCGTTACACCAATCAACCTAAGAGCACATGTTTGGGATGTGGGAGGAAACCGGAGCACCCAGTTACCAGTCACCAGTGGAGTGCCGCAGGGATCTGTTCTGGGACCCTTGTTGCTTATCATTTTCATAAATGACCTGGATGAGGAAGTGGAGGGATGGGTTAGTAAGTACGTCGACGATACAAAGGTTGGTGGTGTTGTGGATGGTCTGGGGGGATATCTGAAGTTACAGCGAGACATAGATAGGATGCAAGTCTGGGCGTAGAAGTGGCAGATGGACTTCAACGTTGATAAATCTGTGGTGGTCCATTTTGGCAGGACCAATGGGATGAAGCAGTATAATATCAAGGGCAGTGTTGAGAAGTAAAAGGAGCTTGGGGTCCGGGAACACAGGTATCTTAAATCTGCCCCGCAAGTGGAGCATGTGGTCAAGAAGGCATATAGTGTACTGGCCTTCATTAATAGGGGAATTGAGTTTAGGAGTCCGGAGGTAAAGCTGCAACTTTATAAGACCCTTGTCAGACCCACTTGGAGTACTGTATACAGTTCTGGTCGCCTCACTATAGGAAGGGTGTGGAAGCTATTGAAAGGGTGCAGAGGAGATTTACAAGGATGTTGCCTGGATTGGGAGGCATGCCTTATGAAGATAGGTTGAGTGAGCTAGGTCTCTTCTTCCTGGAGAGACGAAGGTTGAGAGGCGACCTGATAGAGGGTTATAAGATGTTGAGAGGGATAGATAGAGTGGATTCTGGGAGGCTATTTCCCAGGGCTGAAATGGTCGCTACGAGAGGATACAGGTTTAAGGTGCTGGGGGGCAATTACAGAGGAGATTTTAGAGGTACGTTTTTCACTCAGAATGTGGTAAGAGAATGTAATCGGTTGTCATCAGTGGTGGTAGAGGCGAACTCGCTGGGGGTCTTTTGAGAGACTTTTGGATGAGTACATGGGATTTAGTGGGATTGGGAGTTACAGATAGTTCTATGGCCTGGTAGGTACTGATATGATCGGCACAACTTGTGGGCCGAAGGGCCTGTTTGTGCTGTAGTGTACTATGTTTTATGTTCACCCGGAAAACCCCACGCAATCACAGGGAGCATGCGCAAACTGCCTCAGACACAGGCCCAAATCCATGTATCTGCACAGCACAACGATAGTCACTGAGCTGTCGAGTTGCACGTCAGCTGGTCCAGTTTAAGTGTACACTAACAGCATGAAGCACTATGCAACTATTGAAGCAACATCCAAGAGCAGCCCTCGCACGACCCACCGCATGTATGCCCCTCGTTGGTCAACGACGTAGGCAGAATCATCTGTGAAGTAAAAGAAAAGACCTCAATAGACATGGAAAAACTTAGACAATTACGAAATTCCCAGATACGCAGAAATAAAACAAGTGAGCTATGAAATATGTTGGAAGGAATCACAGGAATCAATTGATTCCCAGGAACATAGAACATAGAACATAGAACATTACAGCACAGAATAGGCCCTTCGGCCTTCGATGTTGTGCCGACCAATATAAAAAGCAATGCCACTCCAAACGAAACCATTCCCTTCTCTTCCATATACTTATCAACTAACCTCTTAAACGCCACCAAACTTGGCGCATCTACAACTGCTGCAGGCAGGGGCATTCCACTCCCGAACCACCCTTTGGGTAAAGAACCTACCTCTGATATCCGTCCTATAACTATCACCCCTTAATTTAAAGATGTGTCCCCTTGTGCTAGCTTTCTCCATCCTAGGAAAAAGGCTATCACTGTCCACCCTATCTAAACCTCTAATCATCTTATATGTTTCGATTAGGTCCCTCTTAGCCGCCTCCTTTCTAACGAAAACAACCTCAAATCCCTCAGCCTCTCCTCATAAGAACTGCCCTCCATACCAGGCAACATCCTGGTAAACCTCCTCTGTACCCTCTCCAATGCCTCCACATCTTTCTTATAATGCGGGGACCAGAACTGCACACAATACTCCAAGTGCGGCCGCACTAGAGTTTTGTACAGTTGCAACATGACGTTGCGGCTCCGAAATTCAACCCCCCTACCAATAAAAGCTAAGACTCCATATGCCTTCTTAACAACCTTGACTGCCTATTTTCAGGGATCTATGCACATACACACCAAGATCGCTCTGTTCATCAACACTATTAAGAAACCTACCATTAGCCCTATACTCTACACATTTATTATTCCTGCCATAGTGCATTACCTCACACTTAGAACATAGAACATAGAACATTACAGCACAGAATAGGCCCTTCGGCCTTCGATGTTGTGCCGACCAAAATAAAAAGCAATGCCCCTCCAAACTAAACCATTCCCTTCTCTGCCATATACCTATCAATTAACCTCTTAAACGCCACCAAACTTGGCGCATCTACAACAGCTGCAGGCAGGGCATTCCACTCCCTAATCACTCTTTGAGTAAGAACCTACCTCTGATATCCGTCCTATAACTCATACCCCTTAATTTAAAGCTGTGTCCCCTCGTGCTAGCTTTCTCCATCCTAGGAAAAAGGCTACCACTGTCCACCCTATCTAAACCTCTAATCATCTTATATGTTTCAATAAGGTCTCCTCTTAGCCGCCTACTTTCTAACGAAAACAACCTCAAATCCCTCAGCCTCTCTTCATAAGACCTGCCCTCCATACCAGGCAACATCCTGTAAACCTCCTCTGTACCCTCTCCAATGCCTCCACATCTTTCTTATAATGTGGGGACCAGAACTGCACACAATACTCCAAGTGCGGCCGCACTAGAGTTTTGTACAGATGCAACATGATGCTGCGGCTCCTAAATTCAATCCCCCTACCAATAAAAGCTAAGACTCAATAAGCCTTCTTAACAACTTTATCCACTTGACTGCCTACTTTCAGGGATCTATTGACACATACACCAAGATCCTTCTGTTCCTCAACACTATTAAGAGCCCTACCATTAGCCCTATACTCTACACATTTATTGTTCCTGCCAAAGTGCATTACCTCACACTTTTCCACATTAAACTCCATTTGCCACCTCTAGGCCCAGCTCTGCAACTTGTCCAAGTCTCTCTGCAAACTAGAACACCCCTCTTCACTATCTACCACTCCTCCGACTTTGGTGTCATCCGCAAATTTACTAATCCATTCTTCAATACCCTCATCCAGATCATTTATAAAAATTACAAACAGCAGGGGCTCCAAAACAGCCCCCTGAGGCACACCACTCGTCACCGAACTCCACGATGAATATCTCCCATCAACCACCACCCTCTGTCTTCTATCTGCTAGCCAATTCCTAACACAATTAGCTAAATCACCCTCTATCCCATACATCTGCATTTTCTGCAGAAGTCTTCCATGGGCCACCTTATCAAACGCCTTACTAAAGTCCATATATACCACATCAAACGCCTTACCCCCATCCACCTCTTTGGTCACTTTTTCAAAAAACTCAATGAGGTTAGTAAGGCATGACCTACCCTTCACAAAACCATGCTGATTATCCCCAATCAATTCATTTCTCTCTAAATAACTATAAATCCTATCCCTAATGATTCTCTCCAATACTTTTCCCACAACAGAAGTAAGACTCACTGGCCTATAATTCCCTGGAAGGTCTCTCTGCCCCTTCTTGAACAATGGGCCCACATTCGCTATCCTCCAGTCCTCCGGAACCACACCCGTAACCAACGACGACCTGAAGATCAGAGCCAGAGGCTCTGCAATCTCCTCTCTTGCCTCCCAGAGAACCCTAGGGTAAATCCCGTCCGGCCCAGGGGACTTATCCAACTTCAAACCCTCGAGAATATCTAGCACATCCTCCCTATCTACTTCAATACTTTCCAGTTTGCAACCCTGTACCTCAGTGTTCTCCATAAATACATTTACATCACCCTGCGTGAATACCGAAGAGAAATATTTATTCAGTGCCTCTCCAATCTCTTCAGGCTCCACGCACAAATTCCCACTGCTGTCTATGACTGGCCCTAATCTTGCCCTAACCAATCTTCTATTCTTAACATATCTAAAGAAAGCTTTAGGATTCTCCTTAATCCTATTAGCCAAAGTCTTCTCGTGTCCCCTCTTAGCTCTCCTCAATTCACTCTTTAGCTCCCTCCTGGCTAATCTATAGCTATCCATTGCACTAACCGAGCCTTCAAGCCTCATCCTGACATAAGCCTCCTTTTTCCTTTTAACCAGCAAATCAACTTTTTTCGTACACCAAGGTTCTCTTCCTCGACCATTTCCTCCTTGCCTGACAGGGACATACTTATCAAGGACTCGCAGCAGCTGCTCCTTGAATAAGCTCCACATTCCAGATGTTCCCAGTCCCTGTAGTTTCCTAGTCCAATATATGCACCCTAATTCTCTCCTGATGGCCTCATAATTACCCTTCCCCCAGCTATCACTACTGCCCCAGTTTCGTGCCTATCCCTATCCATCACTAAGGTGAACGTAACCGAATTGTGGTCACTATCACCAAAATGTTCACCAACGTCCAAGCCTAACACCTGGTCTGGCTCATTGCCCAGCACCAAATCCAATGTAGCCTCACTTCTAGTTTGCCTATCTACATACTGAGTCAAAAAACCTTCCTGCACACTTTGTACGAAAACTGACCCCTCTAACGAGCTGGAGCTCGTTAGCTCTAATGTTGAAACGTTGGAACGTTGAAAGGCTCGCAATCTTTATTTAAAGAAGTCTTCTGTATCCCTCCATCTCTAGTCCGCTCATGCGCCTGTCTATGTAAGCCTTAAAAAAAACCCAGCGTGCCTGCGTCCACCGCTTGGCAGTGCTTTCCATACACCCACTACTCTCTGTGTGAAAAATCTCCCTCTAACATCCGAGTTATTCCTCGCCCCCTTCACCCTCAGCCCGTGGCCCCTCGTCATTATTGTATCCAAATCTGATGACATTCCGTAACCTATGGAAAAAAAAAACACTCATTATCCTGATAAAACTCCTGCCCGTTGCTGTATGATTCCAACCATTGGTTTTAATAGTTTGACCCATTTTTAGAACACGCCAATGCAATGTTCTCAGACTTTAAACGATTCTCTCACTCTCTGAAAGCATAAACAGCCTCCAGCTGATTATCAACCTCCACTCCATGTTAGGCATCACAGTTGCAGTTCAATAACAAAATGCAACTCAAGTTTTGTTCCTTGATAAACATGTTTTGTTCTATTGTACAATTCCACATTCATATCAACACCCAATGCCACCTGCAAGTGACTTAAAACATGATTAAAATAAAATTTAGAACTTAAGTGGAAGTTGAGTGTTAACCATTCCTAAATGTTTCTCTTTCATTGGAGAAAAATATTTTGATAAATACTCTTTCCACATAAATGAACAGGAAATACAAAATATCCTGCCTCTCCCTCCCCCTTATGCATATACATTGCTTGAAAAAATACCTTAATAAAAATATACCCTTCCTTTACAAGGTTAAAAAAAATATTCAAACTTTTTTCGTAGAGGTGGGGACATCGGGGTGGCGGCGCGGGCTCGTTGGGCTGAAGGGCCTGTTTCCCGTGCTGTTTTGTTCTTTGTTCTTTGCCTCCCTCTTCGTAATATATTCGGATAACCATCACCTACTGTCAAGCCATTTTATTTTTAATATTTCCCTCCAATCCAAAATTTGCTTTAAGCTAGCTAAGTAAGTATGTTAGCCTTTATAGGAAGGGGTACAGAGTACAAGAGCTGGCCTTTAATGTTGCAGTTGTATAAAACGTTGATTGGATCTCATTTGGAATACTGCGTCGTGGAGGACATGGAGACTCTGGAGAGAGTGCAGAGGAGGTTTACCAGGATGCTGCCTGGTATGGAAGGTTTGAGTTACGAGGAGAGGTTAGCCAAATTGGGACTGTTTTCCTTAGAAAGACGTTGACTTAGTGGAGATCTAATAGAGTTGTACAAGATTATGAGGGGTATAGATAGAGTAAACAGGGTTAAGCTCTTTCCTAGGATGGACTTGAATAGCACGAGGGGTCACGGGCTTAGGTTGAAGGGGGTAAGGTAAAATTTCGATGCTAGAGGGAGTTTTTTTTCACACAGAGGGTGGTGGGGGTATGGAATGCGCTGCCAAGTAAAGTGATGGAGGCAGGTACTCTGGAGTTAGTTAAGAAATACTTAGATGGGCACATGAACAGAATGGGAATGGAGGGGTATAGAAAACTGATTTAAAATAGGGATCATGAGCCTTGGGAGTCCCTGAGAAGTGTGTAAATAGATGATGATATTGAAGTGCTTGTTTTTATCCTACAGGTGCTTTGATCCACTTTGTTGTCTAACGAGGGGCATACACGCGATGGGTCATGAGCGGGCTGCTCTTGGATTTTTTTTTCGAGAGTATCCTAGTGCTTCACGTCGTTAGTGTACGCTTGATCTGGACCAGTTGATGGGCAACACGACAGCTCAGTGACTATCGCTGTGCTGTGCAGATACATGGATTTGGGCCTGTTTCTGTTTTGCGCATTCTCCCCGTGCTTGCGTGGGTTTTCTCCGGGTGCTCCGGTTTCATCCCACATCCCAATGATGTGCTCTTAGGCTAATTGGCAAAACAAATTCTCCCTAAATTGTCTCAAATTTGGTTTTTAATCCATAGATCTATAAACATGGACAGGGATCGCGGGTAGAGGTGGGAACATCGGGGTGGCTGCGCGGGCTCGTTGGGCCGAAGGGCCTGTTTCCCGTGCTGTTTTGTTCTTTGTTCTTTGTTATATGTTCTAAATTTCTTCCACAGCCCAAAAATTACAATAGCTTCACAATCACCACTACTGACCCCCAATGAAAACATTGGCAGGCTTTATAAAACCAACAGAAAAATTTCCTTCATCCTGTCAGTTAAACTTTGCATGATCTGATTTTAAGTAGCAATAGTCTACCTTTGACAAAACCGACCTCATTCAAAATTCGAAAACTCTAGATGCATCATTTAAACCATACATATTTAGTTAACTTCTAGAGTGCCTGGTCCGTGTTAGCTGCCTCATTGCAGAGTCAGAGAAAATGTTTCTTTGAAGCTGATGCCTCTCAAAAAGGCAGCTTTAATGTCGATTGGTTTGGATTCTCAGGCTTTTGTCGATAACAGAGCTGAAAAGATACTTAAAAAAACTTTTGCTGCCGTGGGGTGAATCCATCCTTATTTCCTGGTCTCCTAAATGCTCTTCAAATCCCCGAGCCACAAGCCTTGCCTTTGCTTATAGGTTATATCAGAAATCACCTTTCACTTCAGATCCCTCTGTGAGATAGAACTCTTTGTCCCCTATCTGGTCCTTCCGAATATACCCCAAATTCACTCCAATTATTCAGTTCTTGTTGTTTAGCATATTTTATAATATTTTCATCGAATTCATTGGAAGTCACCGAAACTTCATAAGTATGTGGGCTTCGACTCCTAGGCATGGGTATTTTTACCCATATTCCAAGATCTTGTCATGCTACGCCCTCTATGCTACCTTATTGAAACATATAAGATGATTAGAGGTTTAGATAGGGTGGACAGTGACAGCCTTTTTCCTAGGATGGAGAAAGCTAGCACGAGGGGACATAGCTTTAAATTAGGGGGTGGTAGTTATAGGACAGATGTCAGAGGTAAGTTTTTTCCCCAGAGGGTGGTAAGGGTATGGAATAGAACATAGAACATAGAACGTAGAACACTACAGCACAAACAGGCCCTTCGGCCCACAAGTTGCGCCGATCACATCTATACCAACCAAGCCGTAGACCTATCTATAACCCCCAATCCCATTGGATCCCATATACTCATCCAGAAGTCTTTTAAAAGACCCCAGCGAGTTCGCCTCGACCACCACCGACGGCAGCCGATTCCATTCACTCACCACCCTCTGAGTGAAAAACTTTCCCCTATCATCCCCTCTGTACTTGCTTCCCTGCACCTTAAATCTGTGCCCTCTCGTCGCGACCATTTCAGCCCTGGGGAATAGTCTCTGAGAGTCCACCCTATCTATTCCTCTCAACATCTTGTAAACCTCTATCAGGTCGCCTCTCAACCTTCGTCTCTCCAGGGAGAATAGTCCCAGCTCCCTCAACCTGTCTTCATAAGGCATGCCTCCCAATCCAGGCAACATCCTTGTAAATCTCCTCTGCACCCTTTCAGTAGCTTCCACGTCCTTCCTATAGTGAGGCGACCAGAACTGCGCACAGTACTCCAAGTGTGGTCTGACAAGGGTCCTATAAAGCTGCAGCATTACCTCCTGACTCCTGAACTCAATCCCTCGATGACTGAAGGCCAGTACACCGTAAGCTTTCTTAACCACATCCTCCACCTGGGAGGCCGATTTGAGAGTCTTATGGACCCGAACCCCAAGATCCCTCTGCTCTTCCACACCTGCCTGCTGCAGTTATAGATGCGCCAAGTTTGGTGGCGTTTAAGGGGTTATTGGATAAGTTTATGGATGAAAAGGGAATGGTTTAGGTTAGAGGGTCGTTGCTTTTTGTTAATTGGTCGGCGCAACATCGAAGGCTGAAGGGCCTGTTCTGCGCTGTAATGTTCTATGTTCTATGTTCTATCATGTGTCATTCTGAACTATCACTGCTTGATATTTCCCTCTTGTTGTGGGATGTTATTTCAGTAGTTCTCGATCTCTATCTTACTGTCTGAAATGACACTATGTTTCTGTGCCCTCCAATTTTGAACTTTGTGCCAGTCCATAGTTCTGACGGCCTCCTGTGTTCTATGTGTTCAACCAGTGTTTAGACTTTCCAGTGGCTTTCCCTACTCGCCGAATGACAATTGCATCCATTGATTGGACCCTTTAGTCTAGCATTTCTGTACAAATTTTGGCAACAGTGCTTGAGGAATAAAAAAGGCTGTTGTAGTTCAGAAGATGGACTGTTCTCCTCTCCAAATACCCTGTCTATTTCAGCAAAATGATTTTCACAATTCTGTAATATGTCAATATCAAATGACTCTTGTTTCTCATCATGTTCACCTACTCATTCCAAATGAGAAATTTTAATCTGTACCCATTATTCATGATGAATGTACACCAGCAGACTGATTATAGATATGGGTGACAAAACAGTTGTTTGCAATCTATGCCTATTAACTTCCCTGGGACTTTCTGTTCATTCAAATTGTCTTCATTATAGAAAACTATGTCTCCTTGCTCGAAAAATTTGAGAGTGGTATAATGTGCAAATTCTTTCAGAGCATTCTGTAAATTCTTTCAGAGCATTCTGCAAATTCTTTCAGAGCACTCTGTTTCCAAAAATGTTCTTCTACTTACATGTAGTGCGTGTAAATGCTCAGGAAAGTCGGAGTTAACTGTAGTCCCTTCTGGGATGCTAGATGTTGGTCATTCAAAATAACGGAATTTATGTGTTTCTACCAAATACTGATTGTTTTGGAATATAACCCCCGACCATCTTCAATTATATATTTTTTTGCATGTATCACCTATGCTAAAGTTGTATTTAACTTGCAATCTGGTCTATTTGCTACAATTTTTGGAGCATGTTATTTATTGTCACATGGTTTCCCTCACAGACACGCCATTAAATTGGCTTTCCACAGCTATATTCGTGATTATGATATTCATGTTTTCACACATACATCTGATCGCAAACTTAGCAAATCCTCCACCTCCATTTTCTGCAAGGAACTTTGCCGCTGGTCGTTAGCATGTCTCCAACCGTTTCTTTCTTGTTCTGATCTCACCTAATGTAAAAACACTCACTTCCTCCATCTCCAACAAATTATGAGAGCAATGTGTCCCAATGCAATGCAGCCCCTCATGAAGGCTTGTTCCAAACCCACAATAATAACCATCCAGAAGGACTAGAATGCAAGATTTATTGGAGCATCAACAGCTGGAATTAAAACTTCACGTCGCTCAACATTCTGATTTGAAAGTGTATTACCTTCTTCCACTGTCACTGGGGCAAAATTGTGTTCCTACCTTCGCAACAGTTCTAAACATGTACGCACACCTCAGGGTGTAGCTACTAAAAGGTAGTTTCATTTTCTTTAAAATGATCGAAGGAAATGTCAAACAATTAGAGTTCGTTTTGTCTCAAATTAGTCACGAGAAACTTAGTAGAATCCATTTATCCAGGTAGAGCGGATTAACAGTCCTGAAGAAAGGTATCGGTTAAGCAGAGATGATTGGTGTGGTGGGCTTTCTTAACTATAGTATGGGCATGCGGGGAACAGGACAGATTGTTGGTGATCTGGATATCCAAAAACCTGAAATTCTTCACCCTTTCCACTTTGTCCCTATTGATATAGACAGGGGCATATTCTCCTTTAAGCTCGCTGAAGTTGGTGGCATTCACATTTGTTTTAGAACATAGAACATAGAACAATACAGCACAGAACAGGCCCTTCGGCCTTCGATGTTGTGCCGACCAAAATAAAAAGCAATTCCCCTCCTAACTAAACCATTCCCTTCTCATCCATATACTTATCAACTAACCTCTTAAACGCCACCAAACTTGGCGCATCTACAACAGCTGCAGGCAGGGCATTCCACTCCCTAATCACTCTTTGAGTAAAGAACCTACCTCTGATATCCGTCCTATAACTCATACCCCTTAATTTAAAGTTGTGTCCCCTCGTGTTTTGTTGACATTGAGGGAGAGATTAATGTTGCTGCAACAGATCACCACATCCTCTATCTGATCCCTGTACTCTGTCTCATTATTGCTTGAACTTGGGAATACATTAGTTGTCAACCATATGTTTGTGTTACTTACGTCTGTGCGTGTGTGTGTGTGTGTGTGTGTGTGTGTGTGTGTGTGTGTGTAATACAACCATAACAATCGAAAACAGGACAACTCGTGAGCTACTGGAAGTTTAGAGGCTCAAACACATCCAGGCAACTTAACGCGCATCTTACAAGTTTTGTTGCCAAATACAGAATGATGGCAATTGACACAATTTCTATGTGCAATCTCAGTAGAAATTTAATATTTTTTGAGTACCTGGAATATTGAATGAACTCAGAAGTGAGTGAAATAATTGCCCCAATCTGAACAAAGAAAATTACAATACAGAAACTGTTCTGTCCTCCAGGCCTGTACCGACAGTACTGCTCGACTGATCTAAAACCCCCGACCCTTCTGGGGACCGTATCCCTCTATCCCCAATATAGTCATCTGTATGTCCAGATGCACCTTGAAGGTCACTGTCGTATCTAATTCCATTACCTCCCCTGGCAGCGAGTTCCAGGCACCCACCACTCTGTGTGTATAAAAATAGCTCAGACATCTCCTTTAAACGTTGACCCTCACATCTTAAACTTTTGTCCTCCAGGGAAATGACTCTTCCATCTATCCACTCTGTCCATTCCTCTCGTTATCTTGTAGGTTTCTATCAGGTCGCCCCTCAACCTCTGTTGTTCCAGTGAGATCAAATCAAGTTTCTCCACCCTCATATCTACTGCCCTCCATACCAGGCAACATCCCGGTAAATCTTTTATGTTCCTTCTCTCAAGCTCGCATTCTGGAAGTGTGGCGAACAGAATTGAACATTGTTGTCCAAGTGCGGCCTAACAAAGATTCTCTACAACCCGGCTTGCCAGTTTTTAAACTCAATGCCCCCCTGGCTGATGAAGACAAGCATGCCACGTATCTTCCTGACTACCTTGTCCAACTGAGTTGAAACTCTCCATGACATGTGACCCTGTACACTCAGATCCTTGTGCTTATTAATACTCGAAATGAATCTGCCATTTACTGCATATTTAGAACATAGAACATAGAACATTACAGCACAGAACAGGCCCTTTGGCCTTCGATGTTGCGCCGACCAATATAAAAAGCAACGCCCCTCCAAACTAAACCATTCCCTTCTCTTCCATATACTTATCAACTAACCTCTTAAACGCCACCAAACTTGGCGCATCTACAACCGCTGCAGGCAGGACATTCCACTCCCGAACCACCCCTTGGGTAAAGAACCTGCCTCTGATATCCGTCCTATAACTATCACCCCTTAATTTAAAGCTGTGTCACCTCGTGCTAGCTTTTTCCATCCTAGGAAAAAGGCTATCACTGTCCACCCTATCTAAACCTCTAATCATCTTATATGTTTTGATCAGGTCCCCTCTTAGCCTCCTACTTTCTAACGAAAACAACCTCAAATCCCTCAGCCTCTCCTCATAAGACCTGCCCTCCATACCAGGCAACATCCTGGTAAACCTCCTCTGTACCCTCTCCAATGCCTCCACATCTTTCTTATAATGTGGGGACCAGAACTGCACACAATACTCCACATGCGGCCGCACTAGAGTTTTGTACAGTTGCAACATGACGTTGCGGCTCCGAAATTCAATCCCTCTACCAATAAAAGCCAAGACTCCATATGCATTCCTAACAACCTTCTCGACCTGACTGCCTACTTTCAGGGATCTATGCACATACACACCAAGATCCCTCTGTTCATCAAGACTACTAAGAATCCTACCATTAGCCCTATACTATACACATTTATTATTTCTGCCATAGTGCATTACCTCACACTTTTCCACATTAAACTCCATTTGCCACCTCTCGGCCCATCTCTGCAACTTGTCCAAGTCCCTCTGCAAACTATAACACCCCTCTTCACTATCTACCACTCCACCGACTTTAGTGTCATCTGCAAATTTACTAATATTTTTAATCTCTATTCCTGCTTCCAAAATACACTACCTCACATTTCTCACGATTAACCTCCACCTGCCAGCCCTCTGCCCAAATCTCCAACTGATCTACATTCTGCTGCATCAAAGAACAAAGAACAAAGTTCTTGGACAGTGATAGCCTTTTTCCTAGGATGGAGAAAGTTAGCACGAGGGGACACAGCTTTAAATTAAGGGGTATAAGTTATAGGACGGATATCAGAGGTAGGTTCTTTACTCAAAGAGTGATTAGGGAGTGGAATGCCCTGCCTGCAGCTGTTGTAGATGCGCCAAGTTTGGTGGCGTTTAAGAGGTTAATTGATAAGTATATGGGAGAGAAGGGAATGGTTTAGTTTGGAGGGGCATTGCTTTTTATTTTGGTCGGCACAACATCGAAGTCCGAAGGGCCTGTTCTGTGCTGTAATGTTCTATGTAAAACAGCGCGGGAAACAGGCCCTTCAGCCCAATGAGACGTGCCGCCACCCCGTGTTCCCACCTCTACCCGCGATCCCTGTCCATGTTTATAGATCTATGGATTAAAAACCAAATTTGAGACAATTTAGGGAGAATTTGTTTTGCCAATTAGTCTAAGAGCACATCTTTGGGGACGTGGGAGGAAACTGGAGTGCCCGGAGAAAACCCACATAAGCACAGGGAGAATGTGCAAACTCCCACAGACAGAGGCCCAAATCCATGTATCTCCACAGCACAGCGATAGTTACTGAGCTGTCGTGATGTCCATCAAATGGTCCAGGTTAAGCGTACACTAGTGACGTGAAGCACTAGGATACTCTCAAAAAGCATCCTTTGATAATCCTCATCACTGACCCCAAATCCGCCAACCTTTGTGTTATCTGCACACTTACCAATCAAACCAGTTACATTTTCGTGTAATGGTTGATGCTGTTCTCAAATGAAATGATGGCATCCATGTCAATGACTCAGCATGTCTTGCAGAGGTTGCTGTGGATGGTGTTCCTATATGAGATGATGGCATCCGTGTTGATGATCTGGCATATCTTGCAGAGGTCGCTATGGCAGGATTGTGTGGTGTCGAGGTTACTATTCTACTGGACTACATTGCCTTCACCTTCTGCTATCAGTTCTTCATCCAGACATACAGAACAGCCATGAGGGCCAAGTTTGCACCTCAATATGCCAACATCTTCATGCACTGGTTCGAACAAGAATTATTCACCACACAGATCCTTCAAATGACGCTCTACACTGGATACATTGATGACATTGTCTTCCTTTGGACTCATGGTGAGCAATCATTGATGCAACTCTATGATGGCATCAACAAATTCCATCCCACCACCAGACTCACCATGGGCGACACTCCGGGATCATTTGCATTCTTGATCACACACATGTCCATCAAGGGTGGTCACCTCATACTTCATTGTATCACAATTCCATGGATAGCCTCACGATGCTCCACTTCTCCAGCTTCCGCCCTAAACAAATTCAAAAAGCCACTCTCTATGGGCAAGCTGTTCGCAAACACAGGGTCTGTTCAGATGACGAGGATAGCAACAGACACCCCCAAGTACTGAAAGATGCCCTTGTCAAAACAGACTATGGTGCTTGATTCATCGATCGACAGTTCCAAAACGCCACAGCGAAAAACCGCACCGACATCCTCAGAAGGCAAAGACGGGAGCTGGTGGATAGTCGCCCACTACTTCCCTGGCATCTCACCAAGGCCATTCCCCAACCGCCACTTCTTGCCTTCAACCAACTGCACAAACTCAAACAGACTATTGTCCACAGCAAACTACCCAGCCATTAGGAGAACAGTGACTAGAGCACCACACAGCCCTGCCGCAGTCCGTGCTTGTAGGTACAACCAGAGCACTGTTGGGGAATGAGATACAGATGTTTGGCCCAGCCACAGTTGAGGAATGATGAAATATTTGCAAGGATGGTGAATCATATGGAGGAGATATTGCAGGGGTAGTGTTCCGCATGTGTCTGCTGCTCCTTGTTCTTCTAGGCGTTAAGTGTTGTGGGTTTGGAAGGTGCGATTGAATAAGACTTGATGAGTTGCTGCGGTGCATCGTGTAGATGTAACACACTGCTTCCACTGTCTGCCCACGCTAACACCCATAAAGGATAACTGAACCCAAACAAACCAAGGAAACAGAAACGTTTAAGAGGTCTGTGGATAGGTTTATGGATGAAAAGGGAATGGTTTAGGTAAGAGGGCCATTGCTTTTTCTCAATTGGTCGTCGCAACATCGAGGGCCGAAGGGCCTGTTCTGCGCTGTAATGTTCTGTGTTCTATGTTCAAAGGAACACAATATCCCATATTCGCATAGACATATCCACGTTCAAAAAAGTGTGTCAATACATACAGCCAATCACATGCTGCACACATGTATGTGCAAATACACATTATTCACACATGAACGCCCAATACACACATAAACATGTACAACATTTGCAACCAAACAAATACCTTCACAATCCCGAATTTGCAAGACACATACACATGTTCTGTCTTCCACACATATACACAAACTCACATAGTCAAACAAAGACACAAACTTTGTCACATACACAGACTCCTGAACACAAATATACACACATACTCTGCCTCACTGACAGATGCACTCATAAACAAACACTCAAACACACATCCACCCACGAACTCAGACACCGCATACAATGTCTCAGGTCCTCAAAGTTTCAAAACGCTTTCTCTCTCTCACACATGCACACGCACACGTAGACACACATCACACACACGCACACGCACACACACACAGATGCAAACATTGGATACCTGCAACACATACGTACATGCAAACTCAAACACACTGATTTACACAGATAAATGCACATTCAATCACACTCGAAATACTCCAGCCACACACAAACCAACACACGCACACACAAGCGCTTCCACAAATGCATCCACCCGCATACACTTTCACTCTCACAACATCCAAATACACAAACACGCACAGACACACTTATTAAGATGCTCACTCTCAACTCCCCACACCACAATACACAGCTTACACACACATGAATAAAGATAATCACACACAGACACATAAATTAAACAACAAAACATGGCGATAAGGGCACAGCCTCCATAATCAAAAAACCACACACAAGTTCACAATATTAAACTAATAGCTTTAAATTAAGGGGTGGTAGTTATAGGACGGATGTCAGAGGTAGGTTATTTACCCAGAGGGTGGTAAGGGTATGGAATGCCCTGCCTGCTGCAGATGTAGATGCGCCAAGTTTGGGGGCGTATAAGAGGTCCATGGACAGGTTTATGGATGAAAAGGGAATGGTTTAGGTTAGAGGGTCATTGCTTTTTCTTAATTGGTCAGCGCAACATCGAGGGCTGAAGGGCCCCTTCTGCGCTGTAATGTTCTATGTTCTAATAAGGAGGGGAGAGGGGCTGAGACCGATAGCTCGGTTGAGAGCGAGATGGGAGATAGACTAAGCTTGGATGAGAAGAAATACAACAGGGAGAAGGAGGTTCCGAGTGGGTCTGGAAGTCTGGAGTGTGTTTGTTTCAATGCGAGGAGTGTAACGGGAAAAACTGATGAACTTAGGGCCTTAATGTTTGTGAGGAACTTGGATGTGGTTGCGGTGACAGAGACGTGGTTACAGGAAGGGGAGCAGTGGTGGCTGAATATTCCTGGGTACAAGTGTTTCAGGCATGACAGAGGAGGGTCCAGAAGAGGTGGAGGAATGGTGTTGTTAGTTAGGGACAGCATCTCAGCGGTGCAGAGGAGGACAATACAGAGGAGTTAGGAGCGGAGTCGCTGTGGGTGGAGTTGAGGAATAGAAAGGGGGCAATTACTATGCGAGGGGTGTATTATAGGCCACCCAACAGCCCACGGGCAGTTGAAGAAGGTGTACGTAAAGACATTTTGGATCGGTGCAGAAAGAACAGAATCGTTATAGTGGGAGATTTTAATCTCCCTGGGGTGGATTGGAGAGTACCTAGAGCTGGTGGTTTGGACGGGCAGGAATTTGTAAAATGTGCACTGGAAGGATCGCTGGAGCAATATGTGGATAGCTCGACTAGAGAAGGGACTATATTGGATTTAGTTCTGAGTAATGAGCCAGGGCAGGTGGTTGATGTTGTAGTAGGGGAACATGTGGCTAACAGTGATCACATTTCTGTCTACTTTAGGATACAGATGGAAAAGGATGCTTGTTGCCCTAGGGGCAGGGTGCTGAATTGGGGGAAGGCTAACTACGGTTGGATTAGGCAGGAACTTATGGAAACTGATTGGGAACGGTTGTTCGAGGGTAAGTCACACGGTAGGCATGTGGGATTCTTTCAAGGGAATACTGAAAATGTTGCAAGATAAATAGGTGCCGGCCAAGAGGAAAGATGGGAAAGGTAGAGTTAGAAAGCCATGGATTACTACGGATAATGAGGACTTGGTTTGGAAGAATAGAGAGGCGTATGATAAGTCAAAGCAGCTGGGAATGGAGAGAGTTGGAGGAATGTAGAGAGAGTATGAGGGAGCTCAAACGGGGGTTAGAAGGGCAAAAAGGGGGCATGAAATGATTTTGGTAGATAGGATTAAGGAAAATCCAAAGACTTTTCACTCCTATGTTAGGAATAAAAGGGTGGTTAGAGGAAAAATCGGACCTCTTAGAGACAGAGGAGGGGAACTGTGCTTAGAGCCCGAGGGAATGGCAGAGATCCTGAATGAATACTTTGCGTCGGTATTCACAAAGGAGAGGGGCTTGTGGACAGCTCCTGTCTCTGAGGGAGCAGTGGACCAGTTGAGGGAAATATCCATACCGAGGGAGGAAGTGTTGGAGCTTCTGGGGAGCATTAAAACTGATAAATCCCCGGGCTCTGATGGCATTTATCCCAGACTACTTAGGGAGGTGCGAGGTGAAATTGCTGGGCCTCTGACGCAAATCTTTGTCTCTTCTTTGGACACAGGTGAGGCCCCAGAGGACTGGAGAATAGTTAATGTTGTACCGTTGTTTAAAAAGGGTAGTAGGGATAACCCTGGAAATTATAGGCCGGTGAATCTGACGTCAGTGGTAGGACATAGATAGGTTGGTAGCTTGGGCAGACAGATGGCAGATAGAATTCAATCCTGATAAATGTGAGGTGATGCATTTCCGGAGAAAGAATGTAGAGGGGAGATATATGATAAAGGGTAGACCTATTAAGAGTATAGAAACGCAGAGGGACCTGGCGGTACAGGTGAACAAGTCTCTGAAGGTGGCAGAGCAAGTGGAGAAGGTTGTGAAGAAAGCATATAGTATGTTAGCCTTTATAGGAAGGGGTATAGAGTACAAGAGCTGGCCTTTAATGTTGCAGTTGTATAAAACGCTGGTTAGACCTCATTTGGAGTACTGTGTCTAGTTCTGGTCGCCCTACTACAGGAAGGACGTGGAGACTCTGGAGAGAGTGCAGAGGAGGTTTACCAGGATGCTGCCTGGTATGGAAGGTCTGAGTTACGAGGAGAGGTTAGGCAAATTGGGACTGTTTTCCTTAGAAAGACGTAGACTTAGAGGAGATCTAATAGAGGTGTACAAGATTATGAGGGGTATAGAGAGAGTAAACAGGGTTAAGCTTTTTCCTAGGATGGACTCGAATAGCACGAGGGGTCACGGGCTTAGGGTGAGGGGGGTAAGGTATAATTTGGATGCTAGAGGGAGTTTTTTCACACAGAGGGTGGTGGGGGTATGGAATGCGCTGCCAAGTAAAGTGGTGGAGGCAGGTACTCTGGAATTATTTAAGAAATACTTAGATGGGCACATGAACAGAATGGGAATGGAGGGGTATAGAAAACTGATTTAAAATAGGGGTCATGAGCCTTGAGAGTCCCTGGGAAGTGTGTAAATGGATGATGATATTGATGTACTTGTTTTTATCCTACAGGTGCTTTGATCCACCTTGTTGTCTAACGAGGGGCATACACGCGATGGGTCGTGAGAGGACTGCTCTTGGTTCTTTTTCAAGAGTATCCTAGTGCTTCACGTCGTTAGTGTACGCTTGACCGGGACCATCTGATGGGCAACACAACAGCTCAGTGACTATCGCTGTGCTGTGCAGATACATGGATTTGGGCCTGTGTCTGTGGGAGTTTGTGCATTCTCCCCGTGCTTGCGTGGGTTTTCTCCGGGTGCTCCGGTTTCCTCCCACATCCCAAAGATGTGATCTTAGGCTAATTGGCAAAACAAATTCTCCCTAAATTGTCTCAAATTTGGTTTTTAATCTATAGATATATAAACATGGACAGGGATCGGGGGTGGAGGTGGGAACATTGGGGTGGCGGCGCGGGCTCGTTGGGCTGAAGGGCCTGTTTCCCGTGCTATTTTTGTTCCTTGTTCTTTGTTCTGAAGCTGTTGGAGGGGATTCTTAGAGGTAGGATGTATTGGCACCTCGAGTATTGCAATCTGATTAGGGATATGCAGCATGGATTTGATAAGGGGAGGTCGTGCCTTACAAATCTGGTTGAATTTTTTAACGAGGTGACAAAAACGGTGGACGACGGGTGAGCCGTTGATGTCGTCTGTATTGATTTTACTAAGGCGTTTGACGAAGTCCCTCATGGGAGGTTAGTTGAGAAGGTCAAGGCTCATGAGATACAAGGATAGGTAGCTAGGTGGATGAGAAACTGGCTTAGTAATAGGAAACAGAGTAATAGTGGAAGGGTGTTTCTCTAGCTGGAGGTCGGTCACTAGTGGTGTGCCACAGGGGCTCAGTGCTGGGACCTCTTCTATTTGTAATATATATAAATGACTTGGAAGAGGGAGTAAGTGGAGTGATCAGCAAGTTTGCAGACAACACAAAGATGGCTGCACTTGCGGCTAGTGAGGAGCGTTGTCAGGCGATGCAGCAGGACATAGATAGGCTGGTAGCTTGGGCAGACAGATGGCAGATGGAATTCAATCCTGATAAATGCGAGGTGATGCATTTTGGGAGAAAGAATGTAGGGGGGAGGTATACGATAAAGGGTAGACCTATTAAGAGTATAGAAACACAGAGGACCTCGGGATGCAGGTGCACAAGTCTCTGAAGGTGGGAGAGCAAGTGTAGAAGATTGTGGAGAATGCGTATGGTATGCTAGCCTTAATAGGAAGGGGTATAGAGTACATGAGCTGGCCTTTAATGTTGCAGTTGTATAAAACGTTGGTTAGACCTCATTTGGAATACTGCATCCAGTTCTGGTCGCCTTACCAACAAAAGGACGTGGAGAATCTGGAGAGAGTGCAGAGGAGGTTTACCAGGATGCTGCCTGGGATGGAAGATCTGAGTTAGGAGGAGAGGTCAGGCATTTTGGGACTGTTTTCCTCAGAAAGACGTAGACTTAGAGGAGATCTGATAGAGGTGTACAAGATTATGAGGGGTATAGATAGATTAAATAGGGTTAAGCTTTTTCCTAGGATGGACTCGAATAGCACAAGGGGCCACGGGCTTAGAGTCAGGGAGTGGGGGTAAGGTATAATTTGGATGCTAGAGGGAGTTTTTTCACACATAGGTTGGTGGGGGTATGGAATGTGCTGCTAAGTAAAGTGGTGGAGGCAGGCACTCTGGAGTTATTTAAGAAACTCGCTGGGATCTTTTAAACGACTTCTGGATGAGTATATGGGAATGAATAGGATAGGGGGTTATAGATACGTCTGTGGATTGGTCGATGTGATCGGCACAGCTCGTGGGCCGAAGGGCCTGTTTGTGCTGTATTGTTCTATGTTCTATAAATACTTAGATGGACACATGAACACAATGGGAATGGGGGGGTATAGAAAACTGATTTAAAATAGGGATCATGAGCCCTATTTGGGAGTCCCTGGGATGTGTGTAAATAGATGATGATATTGATGTAATTACTTTTATCCTACAGGTGCTTTGGTCCACCTTGTCGTCTAACAAGGGGCATACACGCGATGGGTCGTGAGAGGGCTGCTCTTGGACTTTTTTCGAGAGTATCCTAGTGCTTCACATCGTTGGTGTACGCTTGACCTGGACCATTCGATGGGCAACACGACAGCTCAGTGACTATCGCTGTGCTGTGCAGATACATGGATTTGGAGCCTGTGTCTGTGGGGGTTTGCGCGTTCTCCCCGAGCTTGCGTGGGTTTTCTCTGGGTGCTCCGCTTTCCTCCCACATCCCAAAGATGTGCTCTTAGGCTAATTGGCAAAACAAATTCTCCCTAAATTGTCTTAAATATGGTTTTTAATCCATAGATCTATAAACAGAGACAGAGACTACGGGTAGAAGTGGGAACATCGGGGTGGCGGCGCGGGCTTGTT